>JAFVLL020009750.1:0-33290 GCA_021397915.2 Tor tambroides | reverse complement strand
AATTAAAAATCAAGGCATGATAAGATTTTATTTTGGTAAAATAAGCGTAATCTAGAGGCCTTTGCCTTTCATATAAGCCACTTCTGATTCCAAATGACCAACTAGAAGTCAAGTTATTATTTGTTGTTCCTACAACTTGGATAGGCGACAAGACTTTTGTCAGGGGGTGTAGTGTATTTTAGTTAATGATAACAACACTGTTTGCATTATCTAAAAATTCCAGATCCTAACTGAGTCAATCTCTAATCAACACAGTTTTTAGATAGTCTATATGAAACCAGTGGCTCCATGATGCTATCAAACGGTGTCATCTGATAACTTCAAGTGCTCTGTTAAGTTACTTATTATTATGACAACAGGGTTTAATGGAACCCATCTGCAACAGTGTAACAGTTTACAATTTACTCAAAGTTTAACACTTATGAACCCCTCAGTTAATAAAACGCCATACAGACCCTTTTACAACCCTCATCTGAGAACCTAAGATGGCACATTCACTGTAACACATTAACATGAACACCTAAAAATATTCATTCACACATACTGGCTGGTGTTGAGGGTTTCAGTGAGGAGCCGTCCTGTCAACGCATGGTAGTCCACGCCAGCGAACAGCTGATTGAAGAACCGAGGATGACCTGTGAACAAGAAAATGCTCTGGACCGGGATGTAACCACATAATTTCAGAATAAACACTGAAAAACCCACAACCTCTAACATGAATAATTAGTGGGATGCAATCCCAACACATGCAACATACAGGTTTTAACACTGTATCTCGCCACATCTCGAACCCTCTGCAGTAACTGCTTGTGAGATTCTCCATGTTCTCTGAGATCAAGGTCCAGAAGAGCTCTCAACTGATCTGGATCTTTCCACTCACACACCTGTGAATGCAAAGACATGCAGTTGATCTCCTGAAATACATGATAAGACAGGAAGACCCAGAAGTTGTTAAATGGGATGATAAATTCTTAAAAGACTTGACCTTCTCCTTCAAGTCAGTTCCTTTGTGAAGTATCTCCTCCATAATCACATTGAAAGCCTCAGCAAGGAACAGCTTCCCATCAGACTCATACATGTCTGATTCTTTCAGGTGAACATGGCCATTCATATATTTGTGAGTTACATGTAAAAGAACATCTATTACTTAATAAGCAAAAGCAGCAAAAGCAATATGATAAAATAAACCAATGTTCATTAAATAATTCATTTTAAGGTAATAACAATAATCACAAAAACAATTCTTAGTCCCTCAAAATATAGGATTAAAACACTATGCAAAGTACAACATGCATGCAACTATGCAAGACTTCTGTTTTTCATTTCATTTCGTTCACTATTGTTTTGAGTTTCTTTTTTTTTTAAGTTTAGAGCAAAACAAGTTTGAATACTACAAAAAAATTCTATAAATGTGACAAAATAATCAAATAATACTTAAAACGTAAAACGAAAGTTTCTTGCTTTCATTTAAACACTGTGAAACCCATTATTAAAAGCCAATTTTCTTTTTTTGAATTGTGCGCGCACACACACACACACACACACACGTACATATATAGCGACGTGATATCATCTTCATATGGTTTATGGAGCATTGCACATTGCAGCTGGTTTGTTACTAATCTAACTGGTGATCAAGGCCGTCCAGAACTAACCACCCTGATCAATATCTACCAGTCTGATCCTGCCCCTTCCAGCTGGTATTCCAGTTGATCCATCATGTAGACCAGATTGGACCAGCCTAAAACCACCAGTCTAAACAGTAAAACAAAGATAACTCGCATGTGTTCATGATTCAATTATCTATTTAACTGACGTGGATGACTTGTATACATTCCATTGCATTGTATACTGCATTATAATACAGATATATAATTGATATAAACTTAAAAAACAATCGTCCATAAACTCATTCGTTCTACTTCACCTGATGTCCCACTTTTGAGGAACTCTGGCTATTTGGTTGCCAAGCAGCGCTGCAACTCCATGCATAATACAGAATTCAGCCGATGTGCACATCCAATCAGAACTCACAGTCAGTTTTATAATAAGCGCTATAAATTTCCTTGCAACAATCGCGATATTTTATGAGGAAAACGTCATCAACGCCCCATTTCTTTTTTCTATATGGTAATATGAAACCAAAGAGCAAAATGGCTGTCAGAAAGAATCAAAAACAGAAAGATTTAACTGTAATATGCTTTTGATAAAAAGCAAACTACTATTTTTGCAACCTTTTTCTGATTATCAAGTTCTTTATTTACTGTCCAAATGAAAGAGCTGAGAGGGGCGTCACGTTTCAATTCCTGCAACATATGCAGTAGTTTTTATACAATGCATCATTCATCGACTATTTGAAAAATTTCCACTCCCAACTCCATATACCTGCAGGTTTTTTCCTGCTTATATATGGTAGAGCGCAGTTCTCGTACAGTTACGGTAGCTATTACATCATCAGACTGAAATGCACGATTTATCAAAACTATTAAATAGTGCAATTAAGAGAAACTTTATGCGTGCATCCAAAGCAATCAAACTTCTCACCTCCAGATGAACTCATTGTGATGTTTTGTCCTTTCTGTACTCAGTACTGTATCTGATGTGTTAATGATGCCTTGAGACCCTCAGTGGTTCACTGCAAGATCCAGCCTTCATATATACGTGGATGCACACGGCCGATTCGTCATTCAAGTGACATCCTATAATTGGATTAGAGTGATATGGGTGTGTCAGCAAAAAATCAATCTTTAACTTAAAAAAAAAAAAAGCTTTCTGAAGACCCAGGTGATATGAGGCTATCAGCTGCAAGCAACTGTCAAGTTACATATTTGATTAACATAATTTCCAGCATTTTAATTTCTTAAAATGCTGAGAATTTCTTACCATTGGATGGTTTTGTTTGCAGGGTCCTGCATCTTAGTTGATAAGGGGGCAGATATGTTTACTGTGCAAAACAATAAGAATGATCGATACAACAACTTGACATGTTATATAATGACACACACACACACACGTTCATTTAAGTAATGCATGCTGCAAAACAGGGGTACAACGTTCAACATCTTCTAAACTCCGCAGCGTTGTTCTAAGTTCACATTAGACTGTTAGAGTTTGCTGATGAAAGAAAGACATATCCTTCCACGTATGTTTGTCATATTGCACAATGATCACACACAAACACACACACACACACACACACACACACACACACACACACTCTCTCTCACACAAAAGTGGAATGGAATGGAATGTAACAGGGTTCAAAAAAGTCTGGACCAATGTGGGTCTGTTATCTTATAGAAAAACTGTTTGCTATGGAAAAAAGAGAACTCGCGATTATTTGCATGCAAATTTTATGTTAAGGCATTTTTCTTTCAACTGGAAAAAATATTTTCCCACCCAGCAATGGAAATTAATTTTTAAAAGGTTAATTTAGTTTTATCAATATTTGCACCAAAGAAATCCTTCCTACACGTTCCAGGTTTTGGGAAACATTTTCCAGGTTAACCAAAACCTATACAATAAAACAAATCAAAACTGAATCAGAATAAATAAAATATGGAGATTCTGATGAACAGATGAGATGTAGATTTTCCATTCATCAGCATAAAAACAAAAAATACTCTCCAGGAGCCAGATATTTATAGCTTAAGCCTATAAAACAATAAACACAAATCTGACAAATATCTAAATGATACAATAAAACAAGCTATAAAACAATAAAAAATAACCTCAAACTTTTATCATAATGACAGTAATGATTCATTGACTTCTCTTTATTTATTTTTGGTTTACTTTTTTAAAAATAACCCATCACCAAAAACACGATCAATTTACAAAATAGAAATAAGATATAAAAGTAAGTAAAAAGCACAGAAAGTTACAAAAAAAAGTACAATTACAGAAAAAAAGAAACAAAGTCCAATTCATGTAAGCATGGTAACATGAAATTTGAAATGATTGTTTCCTAATCAGGCTGCAATCTATCAAATAAAACAAGTTTTATAATCCCAAAGCAAAAGATTCCATGAAGTCTGGCAAGACTAGATGCTGTTTAATGACAGGCCTGTGCAATGGAATTGTACAAAGCTCCGCCTCCAATCCTATCACCTGCTTGGCATGCAAAACAAGGGTGAACAAGGGTGAACAAGGGTGAAACACCAGGGTGAAAATGCACCAGGGTGAAACAACGTGATACTTGCCGAGAGAGCGAAGGTCGCCGTTATGTTGCCAGATAGCGGTCTCAATTGGAACATAAAACTTTTTAAACTTGTCATAAACATGAGTCTTTCTTATCTGTTCATGGAATCGGTTCAAGTTTTAAGACTTTGATAAAAGCTTTCACATTCATTTACTTAAAAAAGGAAAAGTATTGTTCTGTAGAATGTATTAAGATGGAATGCTACAGCACAAATCAGGCAATTTGTACAATGAGAAAACAAATGCAAACTGAAGTGCAATCTAAAAAGTAGGAATGGAACTTGATCTCACATGAAAATAAGCTTAACAGCAAAAAGCAATTAAGTAATAATGCCATAAAAAAATAAAACATTGAAATCAAACAAAACAGTCTGACAGTTAATTCAGTCTCGCCCCTTTTTGAAAAAAAAAAAAAAAAAATGCATTACATTTTTTTTTAATCTTAACATATTTGCTAATGATATTTGCACATCAAGTTTAAAAAAATATTTGAAATACCCGCATTTTAGCTTGGTGCGTTGGAAAGTTGCCCTACTATTTCAAGCATGTAGCTGACTTATACATAGCATTTACTAAACAAACAAACAAACAAACAAACAGAAAATACAAAAAATGAACAGTACACATCAATAGTTCCCTCTAGTGGTATGTTTGCATGTCTGCAAGTGCTACATAAAAAGTGCTGCAGCCGTCAAGTTCAAAACCCAGAAGACTAATTCACCATTGGTTCCCTTGAGATTTTCATATGGGTTTAGTTCACTCAAAAATGAAAATTCAGTTATCATTTATTCACCCTCAAGTTATTTGTGTTTTAGACACAAAAGATGATATTTTGAAGAATGTTGGTAACCAAATAGTTGACAGTAGCCATTGACTTCCATTGTATGAAAAAAACAAAACAAAAACATTATAGAAGTCAATGGCTGAGTCAAATTCTGAGTATGAGTCACCATATTTGGCCACACACCACTTCCCTTTCCCCTTTTTTCCCTTTTACATTTTTAAAAATAAATGCCATATATATACATATATATATATATATATATATATATATATATTTACCACAGACCTTGTTTTTATCATAACCCCATTATAAAAACCCATAGGAAAACCTCGAGGAACCCATATTTAATTAGTCTTCCGGGTTTTGATGTTATTGCTGCAGCACCCTATTAAAGTCCTCTTAGCAGCCTCAGCTGTTTTCCAACAGGAAGTTGAGTTTCAGAGTGTCTACGCCGTTCTCTTCTTGGGCTAGCAGGGAATGGAGACGAGCTGCCGTGGCTTGTTCCCTCTCACGCATGCTCCATTTTCGCAGCATGGTGAAAACCCGCATTTTGTGTTGGCTGTTGTCCTCCTCTATCTGCTGAAGAGTGGTGGTGTTCATACCCAGTGCCATAATGCCCACCTCCCTCCAGCTGTTCCCAATGCAGCCGGCCACCATCATCATCTCCTTCTCGCTCACCATCCTGGAGTCTGAGAAAAAGCAAAGTTACGTAATGGAGCAGTGTGGTCATGAAGCTGCTCCTGAAGATGCAAAGCAGAGGTGTGTATGTGACTCACTGATAATACGCAGCGGCTCGTTTTCCATTTCCTGTCGTCGTTTTGCTGTCGTCTCTGATAAACAAACATCAATTACAAATTACAAATAGATTACTGCAAGTACTAGAAAGTTTGAAGGCACTGAGGTGAAATATACAAAGTGTACTATTAGGATCCTTTTTTTTTTTGCATAGTGACATTATTTTCAAGTCACATTTATCTTAGGTTTTCTGCAGGTTTTATGAAAGTAAACTAAAATTTGTAAGACCTTTATAAGACCAAGCCAAAAAAGGTAAGAATAAATTAAATGGAACACAATGTCAAATGTTCTCTAAATGTAAATGTATTTTATTAGCAACGCTTCAAAGTTTGAAAGTACAATTTCCAACAGATCTACAATACTTAGTAGACTAGAAAAAATAACTTTTACTGTACCTACTGATGACATTGCAAGAATAAAAAATGTTTTTAATCAGTATGTTTGTCTTGTTTCTCAGTGCAAAAGTCTAAAGATTCTTAAAGCAAGATAAATTTACTCTCCAAGCAAAATGACATGAGCCTTGTTTTATGAGAAACAGATCAAAATTAAGTGAGTTTATGATTAAAACAAGAACAAATACAATTGGCTCAGAAAAAAAATCTACAAGTTTTCATTCCCCAATTGAGAGATATATATTCTTCTTTTAAACATAAACTCACTTAATTTTGTTCAATTTGTCAGAAAACAAGACTTCATATGTTCAGTTTGCATCTCAAGTAAATGTATCTTGGAAAACAAGTCAAAATACTGAGGAATGGAATAAGGCATTCCTTTTTAGGCCTTAATTTGTAGAAGGGCGAATGAAGACTTTTAAAGATCCACAGAAACCCTATTATTTATACAGTGCTTTATACAATACAGAATGTTTCAAAGAAGCTTCACATTAATAAAACAGGAAAATAACAGTGTTTATGATGCCAAAATCATTCATTTTGAAACAAATTGAATTTAAATCAAATTGAAGTAGTTGAAGCTCCAATGAAGCTCCATATATCCCCCAATTTTCATTAATGTAATGCAAGATAAAGTTTACTTCTCATTACTGCAACAATAAAATGTATATTTCATCTTTCTCTTCAAGTATTTATACATTATGGAAGCATTTACTTTTCAAAATGTACTGCAACTGAATTTTTAACTGTAAGACAATAAAAAATGTCTATTACAGTATTGAACATCAACAATTGAAATGAAAAAGTTACAATAATGAGAGTTATATGCATAAAAGTCACAATTCCAAAATTCTAGGGGTTTTAATGGTAGGTAATGGATGGTTTACAAAGGCTGAGTGTAAGATCATACCTGTGTATTTTGGTGTCTTGCGTTTGTTGATTTGCAGCTTTTGAAGGAACTGTAGTTTAGGAAATGTCTCTTGCATGTGTTGTGTTTTCAGCAACTTCAGGAAATTCAGAGCATGCCTGTTGTCTTTGTGAATCACATAATCCAAGATGTCCCGTACCTGCCTTGAACGCATGTTCATGTCTTTGATGTTGTTGTACTCATTGTTGGACAGTATGCCACTGGCATGGCAGTGCTGAAGCAGAATTTCTGGATCTCCCATCAGAGCATCCAATAGCTCTGTCTTGTGTCTCCGAATGAGCTTGGTGCCATCTACAGGCCCATCCATCGCCTCTTGTGCTTGGTCAGTAATGTGAAAACCTTGATTTGACACTGGTTTTCAAACCGAAGATTAAGGCTGTAATAAAATCAGAAATTCAAATGTTTAAAAATATAAATAAAGGCGACTTAACATAGCATATAGCGTAATAAAATGCTTAGTATTTTGGCGAGAAGCAGCACTATAAAGATGAGACTGTAGCTGAAGCATCAAGGGTGCAGCAGAGATGAAGGAAGTATCTTCATATGATCCCTCCCACTGACAAGTTGTTTTTAAAAACTGCACATGCCCTTTGTTATCGCTTTCAAATGAAGAAATACATATAGTGGATAGATTTTAAGCCTATATGCAAGTGCTGATAACCCACAAATTAATTCGTGTTCATTTTATTGTTGGTGTATAATTGTATATGGCGCATCTTTCATTGCATTATCTGCACGGGACTTTCCAGTTTAGTGGCCCACTAGCCTACTAGAGATGCGTCATCTTTGTTTACTTTCAATAAACGGCTATGGCGCACATTTTAATACATTTGTAGGCTGGTTTGGTTTGCTCTGGAATAATAAACTATTCGGCCTCATTTACTAGTACATATTATCGACCTTGCAAGAAGGAGCGCGAAACTGAAGAGAACAAAGAGATACTCATTTCATCAACTGATGCGCAACATGCAACAAGCGCGTTCAGTTCCGATCCACTTCCGTTTTAAAAGAAAACAGCGTTACTGTTACGTTACAAATTTGCGCGCGCTCACGTTGTTTTCCGAATATCTTTTATTGTAGCGTTGAAACTGAAAGTTAAAATTTAGAGCTTTTTTCATCTGCACAGAGATATGGAAAGAACCGAAGGGAAGTACCCTAGACACATGAATGAAAGCACATTTCATTAAGCACGAAAGTAAATTTAGTTTACCTCAGTTTGACGGAGGAACGTTTGATGGCTCATGCACACTTCATCCGCATGTAACGTGATATTGATACAAAAACATCTACTGCTGCCGCCCCCTTCTGGACAGGGAGTGTTATTAATCTGCCTACAGCTGATGCTATTTTTAGTATGTAAACTTTCACTATCAACAATTCATTTCCAAATACTCCCATCTTTTTTATACGAATTAATTCTATATTCTAGAGAACTGACATGCTGAACTTAAAATTGACCCTTGATTTGTGATTCATCAACTACTGTGAAATGAATCATGAATGGGAGTGTGATGATGAAATCATAATTCTACACTTTCAGTGAATTTAGCCTAAGGGAAGTGATAAACTGCTGAAACAGAAGTAATTATCTGGGAAACTGTGAAGAAACTTGCTCTGCGCTGGTGACATCTGTCTCAGTAATGTTTTGTTCATGTCCACCTTCTGACCTGGTTAACAATTGCTGCACACGTTTACCTGGCATATTTTTATTTTTTAGGGTTCATTATGTATATTTAATTTGTTTCACTATTTGTTTAAGTATTTCTGGTTCATCAATATCTATAAGAAATGTGAATAAATGTACTTAGCAAAATAAGAAAACGGTAATGGATTAAATAACATTAAAGTTTTGTTTTCTCCTATAGACAACTTTTGATATTTGTTCATATATGCTCATTCTCATATTTATTTTAAAAAAAATAAATAAAAAGAATTCAGTTATTCCGTCTCGGTTCTCAACGTGACATGATTGAGTAAAAAGTGGAACATCCCCGCTTTTCCATATATGAAACACCAAAAAGTGCTTGACTAAGAAGAATATTTTTTTAGAATTTTATTAGTCCCCTTAAAAAATGGGATTACAGTAAAATTTGAAAATAACTACAATACAATAGAATAAATAGTTTTCACGTGACGTCACACCCTTATAGGAACGCCCACTTGGCAGTCAGCTATTTTTACGCTGATTGCATCAAGTAATAATGTAGTAAAACGCAGATATTAAAAGGCGAGATTCAGTGGACACCTTATTGATGATGTATATTTTGTACAGGCAAGAGGATGAAGCCAGAATATAAACACAATGTGCAAAGTTTCACATTATGAAGCCATATTATGGCTTCCCATAGAAAACCATTAGAAGGAAAACACTGAACCGTTAAGCGGACTGCGTTCATGTTCCCGGCCCCATCTGCTTGCCTGTGTAAACTATGCATCATAAATATGGTGAATACTGAATTTGATGTTCTAATATTTCTGTTTTAAATATATTAAGGCACTTTAAAAACAACGTTTTGTCGCACTGTTTATGATTGAAATATTGCCGCGGGTGCTTAATATGGATTGCAAATGGCCAAAACTTGCATTTTGTTCAGAAATACCTTTGTTTTATTCTTTTGAGAGGTGATCAAATTATTTGCGGCTGGGAAACAGATGAAAAATTGACACGCTTGTGCGGCAGCTCTATGGATGTTTTGCCCTCCAAGTCTTGGAGCCGGTCACGTGACTGAAAGCTATCAATAGTGGGATAAAACAAAGAAAGTATACCATAGTGTAATAAAAATAACTAAACAACAAAATATTTCACATTATTTGATTCTTTCTTTCTTCATTTGAAATAATCTTAGCAAGTTATAAGGGAATGTGCATTCATTTGAAAAATTATTCTGAGGAAACACATTGTTAGATTTTTTTGTTTATTTAATTTTTTTATTTTATATGTTTGTGTCTATAAATATATATACTGTTTATACAGTCTGTGTGTGTGTGTGTGTGTGTGTGTGTGTGTGTATTGTGCTGAAAGGCGTAATCTAACACTGTGGAATGTTGTGTCCAGTCTCAAGTAAGACTTCCATGTGACCGGGATTAACAAAACTGATCCATTGCCTGAAGACTCCAGGACAGCCTCCTGTGAGACATCACTGCTTTGTGTTCCTACAGTTTGATTTTATATTAGATGAGAATTTAATAAGACTCTCCAATGACAAAAAAAAAAAAGAAAAAAATGTGAAGAAAAAAAAATGTTGCACACAATTTACAATCTTTATTGTCCTAATGAATAATACATTTTTTCTTTTGATTTTGGGGTGAAATTTGAGCAGGACATGGAGGCGGGGACTTTTACTCACTTCCAGGAATTCTGTGGGATTCCCAGACTGAGTAGAGGCCTTGTTGACTCACTCTGTCTGTTCTGCTGAGAGTCTGATGATGAACTGCTGAGCCCAGAAGTGGGAGGAGCCTTACCTGCTAGGTGCAAAGCAGCTCTCTTCCCATTGGCTGAGAGGAGTCAGTATATTTCCTCACTCACAAACAATGTGAGAGTGAGCAGAGGCAGAGTGTTTAGAGCATTGAGAGGACAGACAGAGAGGCCAAGAAGAAAACTCTCAGCACATCCACTGAAAGACTGCAAGAGGAGGCTTGATAGACTGCAACTTTAGAGTAAGTATGTTTTGATTTGTGATTCATGGGCCTTTGTGTTGATGTATTCAGAGGGAACACAAGCTTGTCATGTTTTGCATTTTGAGTGCATGCTTCATGGTTTTGTTTGATTGAGCTGCTTCTCACTTTTCACTTTGTTTTCAATGGTCTCACCAGCCATATGTCTCTGTAAGAGTCTCTGGAGTTGATTTATCTAACTTGCTAAGTGAATTTAAAAGGGATAGCTTTCTTTTCAGTACAATGTAATGAAAAAAAAAACCCTGTATTACATCAGGGTTACATCAAGATACTGCATACATTGATTTTAGAAAGTCTTTTTTTGTGTAAACCAAATGTTGAAAGCTGTAATATGTAGTTTAATGCTAAATATGTTAATTTATTATGATAATTAAATGAGCACATTTCAGCATTATTTGTGCATTGCTTCCATTGTCATGGAAATTTTATAGTGTGAATTAAAAAATAACTAAACAACAAAACATTTCAGATTATTTTTATTTAGAATTGATTATTATTGTATGTATGTATGTATTTTTTTATTTGAAATAAGCTCAGTAGGTTAGGAGGAAATGTGCATTAATTTGAAACATGATTCTGAGGAAACATTTTATGTTAATTTTAAGTGTATTTTTATTACATGCTGCTATTATTATTATTTATTTATTTATTTATTTATTTATTTATTTATTTTTATTTATTTTTTTTTTTAATTGTGATTTCCAGGCTTGGAAGTGATGAATTTCTATACTCAAAAGTATTTTGACTAGCTAGAAATGTTTGTTATAAAAATTATTTTTAAAAGACTTACATGATTTGAAATTTTATTAGTCAAAAGATATAGGAACCCTTCTGATGATATGATTAAAAGCAGAGCGCAAGGATAAATGAAACTTCTGGGAATAAAGTGAAGACTTGTCTAAGCATGCTGATGTGACCCGAGTGTGATATTTCTGCTTCACTGAATTCATCTGAATGTTCCCATGTCACTTAAGCAGAAGCATGTTGCGTACATGCTGAATGGATGAGTGTCTACTTGAAGCAAATCAGCAATTTTGGAAAGCCCTTGACTGTAATTTGTTGACTTTTAAGAAGTCCTGACTTATGAGATGAGAGAGCGAGTGTCTTGTCTGTTGACATCCTAATGTCTCAAAACGAGAGATCCTTGAGAAAACGCAGATCTCTCAGCGTATTAAAGCTTAATAAAGCTCATTGTCGGGATCCTGTGATATCATTCTTTCTCGGGCAACAGACTATATAGCAGATTAAAAGTCTGTTTATGGTTTTATGTAAGTGTAAAACATGATGCATGAGTAATCTGATGACTCAGTTGCCGTGTCAGCAGCTTCAGTGACGTTTGAACTGTGAATCTGCTGCTTTCTTGCATTACCCAAAACAAAATGGTGAGAGAACATGTTTGAATTGATATAATCTGAAGAAATTAATATTAGTATTATTGAAACCTGATTATAGCTATTTACTGAGAAAATCACTGTGACACCAGGAAAATGCCTTTCGGATCCTAATCTGTACATGGATCATTTCCAGCAGTTTCTGTCTATTTACATAAGACTCTTACCTGTGTGTAAGTGATGATTTCATGGGTAAGGAGAGGTTTGCGGTTGCCCACAGATGATGTGTTTCCTGTGAATTTTGTAAGTACCTTAACAGGCATGACATCATGTGATAAGAGCATTGTTCCGCTATTTCCTGTCATATCAAGCATAAGTCTGAGCATGTCTGAATGATAAGGTGAGCGGCTACAGGTGTTGTGCACTGACGCCGAATGATGACTCATTTCAAGAGTGATATGGGAAAAAGAATCATTTCATGGCACATTTGATTTGTGCAATCACATGGTTACCTTGAGTATAATTGGATTTTTTTATTTTTTATTTAGTGCAATGTACTGTATAGGGCCAGCTTTTTTTTTTTTTTTTTTTTTTTTAAGTCTGATTGCAGGGTTTTCAGTCTTCTTATATAATTCAATTAACAACATCTATCTACATTCTGAAAAATAAAGGTTTCAAAGCCATAGAAGAACCACTTTTAGTTCCCTAAAGAACCTTTTGGTGAACATTTCTTACAATAACCACTTTTTTTTCTTATAGTCTATACTCTTAAAAATACTGGCATCTATTATTCCATGAAGAACCTTTAACATCCATAGAATCTTTTCAATGCACAAAAGGTTCTTTATAGTAGAAAAAGGTAGTCTCTTCACAGTAAGAAAAATTGGCTCTTTTAAGAACTAATCACTGAAAGGTTCTTTGGGGAACCAAAATGGTTCTTCTATGGCTTTAAAACCTTTATTTTTAAGAGAGTGTTTTTCCACTATAAAGAACCATTTATGGATATTAAAGGTTCTTCATGGAACCATCAATGCCACTATAGAACCCTTATTTTTAAGAATGTATTGGAATTATCATTGAGGTATCAAAGGTGTTGAATAAAATGAATCTTTTTTTTTTTCATATATTGGGGGTTTCTGAATTGGTTGAGAATCTCGGCTGCAAACCCCTCTGTTTTAAAAACCAACAAAAGAGCAAGTGATTTTGTCTTCAATTTAATATTTTACACGCCTCTGTCCTAACAGAAATCCTACTGAAGACATCAGAAAACCAAGATGGCAGTCAGTTCATTTCATCGTGGGCAATGGGCCTCACAATCCTTGCGAGTTACAGCAAAGGAGCTCTCCATTGTTGGTGTGCGAGGCAAAAACACGGCCATTGCTGAGCGATTTTCCAAGTAAGCAAATTTCAGGATTTGCATATCTAAAACTGATCTCACTTGTCCTTTAACCTCTCCTATTTGCTTTCACTTTAGCACTCTTTTAGTGCTCTTTAGACCTTGTTTCCAAAACTTTTTACAAGGCACTTCTGTTTTTAAAAGCTGCTGTTTTGTTCTAAATTGGTTTATGATGTTCAAACCTCTACTTCACCAGTAGAAAGTGGTGTCAAATCCTGTAATGATGCTGTCAACACCCAGACACATAGTCAAAAAGTCTGACTCCACTAATAAAATGTATCTGAAATTTAATTAAATGACAAATTTAATTGCATTTAATTACTGACCTAGAGAATGCTAAATACTTATGTCTTGTTTTGAAAATTTCAGAACCCTAAAAAGTTCCATACTGAATTCCTCATTTTCAGTCTTATCTCAGATTTTGGATCACAGCGTTCATGTTTGATTTACAGCTAAATATCTGCTGCCCGACTCATTAGAAGCATCTTTGTTGGCTCTTGGTCAGTGTATTTCCTGTGCGGAGGAATTTCCCAAAGCATCTGGAGTTGTTCCAGTGCATCTCCTGTCAGATTTTCTAATGTCTTTTCCAGCATTCTGCTTTTGGCTTCCTTTCTACACCTACATCAGTGACTTCACCATCCCAAGCACTGTATTTGCCAGCTGACTTAGTGAGCATTACAGAATTCAAAGTGAAGGATTAAATGGTTTAGAATCTGATTACTGACCTGTGATAGGTGTGGGCAAATATAAATCATGTGTTTGGTATTCGGCTGTTTTAAACTGTTGCATTTGTTCAGGCCTGCAGGACTATGATTATCATCATTTTTCTGTAGTCTTTATCACCGTTTTTCTTTCCAGCTAACCTACATTTAGAGCCAACGGTTAGTTTGAATGTGGATTTCCTTTGAAAATCAGATGAACTTCCTGCTTTCAGTGGTTGGGAATTTTTTTAAAGTCCTTCCAACAGATGGTTAGTGTATCTGAAACCCCTTTAGGCTAGATTTCAAGTTTTGTTTTTAACATGCCGTAAAACTAAAACTGCAAGCAAAATCAAGACAGTCCAGTTTATTGGTTTGCACTGCTACATGTGACCACTAGGGGCCACCAATGTTCAAAAGTGATCTTTTAGTTTTTAGCCAGATAAAAGGAGATACATCTCCTAACAGAGAAGTCAAGCAATAACAAACACCTGATGATTGGTTGTTAAAATTCATAGAAGCTAGCTACTCTTCATGAGTTTAAGTTGAGTGAACAACTCTTCCATTTCATTTCTTCTCAGGTACCAGAGGGCAGCAGAAGAAACAAGTTCAGACAAGAAAAAAGTAAGTTCTAACCACCTTGCTATTCTTTATCTAGTTTTCTATCTGAAAACTGCTCTACTATACTACTGCTGCAGCTGCTGTTTAGACACAAATGCATTCAGTGTCCAGTCATCTCAATCCCTATTTAGACGTCTTAATCTGTAGGTAATTCCCATGTGCTTTACATAACTGGTCCAGTCAATCTGTGTCTTCTGAATGGTAGCGTTTCTTCATTAATAAAACTCTACGAGGAAGCTTCAGTAAATGCTGTAAGAGTTTGTCAGGAGCTGCAGAAATGAGGATGAGGAGGATGATACTCTTGTGGATGTAGGTATGAACTAATACTGTATCTGACAGAGAATGCAGCTGTTTCATGTTATGTAGATTTTGAATTGAAGTCTTGCTAAACAAAGGTTGTGTTTTCTGCCCCACTGTGAGGATGTCTTGCATTGTTTTGGCAGTTGTGTCAGGCCTCATAATTGTCTGGAATTTGAGTAGTTGACTCCAGAAGACATCTTGACATCAGCCAGAAGTATGAGCTGTTGTAGCGTGCATTAAAGGGAAGAAACTAGGGTCGAATTACCATCCTTTACTTGCTTTTGTATGTAAGCACATCACAACAATATGAGTTATACTTAGTGGTTGACAGATTTTTAAAGCTAAATAGATTTTCAAACTCCTAGCTGATTGATTTGGGTGAGGTTTCTATTTATATATATATTTTAAAAAAATTCTTAAAAACATAACATTGTTTTCCAGTCTTTAGTGTTCTGAAATTAAGCTCATAAGTACTTTTTTCCTAGTAATTCACATCTGTGTTCAGAATTCTAAATATTTTAGCACTAATTCATAGTCTACATAAATTAACTATTTTATAAAGTCTATTTTTGTTAGTTTATATTTCATCAACAATTAAACAAACTGTTTTTGTTAAATTAAATCTTAAATGTTAACTTTTCACACAACCTGGACATGTGACTAAGCTTGTAATGTCTTTCACAAACTTTCTTTCCCCCCCCCTTTATTTCCTGTCACTACTTCCTCTTTTTATGCTCTTCCTGGTTCGTCTGTCCTGTTGTAAGGGGGTTGGCCTAGTTCCCTCATGCAGATAGTTTCTAAAGACTAGCATCTGGTGCTGCATTTTTTTTTTCCCCCCTCATTTCAACCAGCACAGTCTAAGGGAGCCACTCCTTCCATTTGCCAGGTTTCTGAAGCTTTTGTAGTCAACCTTTTCCTAACAGACTAAAAATGATTTTGTTTAACCAATCGCTACTAATCCAAATATTGACAAGCTACTCTCAAACATTTATATCTGCTTACTGCTTTTCCTTGGTCTTTTTCTGTTGGTTTTCTGTGGAAAGAACTTGTCATAAAAGCCCTGGAGACTTTGCCAGTAATGTATTTTTAATGAGTGTATTTATTAATATTTTGAATCTGTTAGAATTTTAATTTAAATGTGCCTTTATTTAAAACTTAAGACTGAAATAACTAAATCTGTATATATTGTTGTTTTATTTATGTTTGAGCTTAAAATTAGATAGATTAGTACAGTCAGACTGCATTGTCTGTATTGTCTTCTGTCAAGCTTAGAGTTTAAAAGTTGAGAAACCCCAGGAGTGAACGCTCTACTGATAGTCTCTTTGTTCTTTACAGTCTCCAGAGAAGTCGACTTCTTCCCTGCGCAACGGCAATCTGAGTGCCCTCAAGCAGCTCTGGGAACAACCAGCCGAAACGCCTACATCTCCAGAACCCAAAACACACTCCAGACAGCAGGAGAACCAGCAGCGACAGCCTTTAGATCCTGGTGTTAACACCTCCCCGGAGTCCACAGACGTCCAGCTTGTTGACGGCACAGAAACCCAGTTATTGAGCGACAGTGACCAGGCGATGGAGAAGTGGACGCAAAGAGATGTGGCCATCGAAAAGCCCACAGTGCCTCTCAACAGCCTGAAGATGATGTTTGAGAAAGGAGAGACCTTTCACAACAGTGTAAGTACAAATAGTATTTGGGCATCTTGGATAACACTACTTTGTGTATGAACTGAACTGAAACTGAACGTGTGTGTGCAGTTTAAAAGGGTGTGTGCAATTTAAAAGCCCAACCCCTCAACTTTTTTTTTTAAATTATAATATTTTTTCCATCTTTTACATGTTGATTGAGACTTCTTGGATCAAAACAGTTAAAATAATCAGCATAATAGAATGATTTCTGAAGGATCATGTGACACTGAAGACTGGAGTAATCTTGGTGAAAAATCAGCTTTGCATCACAGGAATAAATTACATTTTAAAGTGTATTAAAACTGAAAACAGTTATTTTAAATTGTAATAATATTTCACAATATTACTTGGGCATAAGAGACTTCTTTTAAAAACATCCAAACTTTTGAATGGTAGAATAATTTCTGAATGGCTGGTTTTTGCAGCTTAGTTTACATTCATAAATGTTCTGGTTGGACTGGGGAGGATGTTTTGCATTTTGACTCATGTAGTAAGTCTAGTATGTACAGTAGTGTGTCTACTCATATGTCCCCTTAGAGTATATTAAAGTTTGATTCATTGCTGTGATCAAGACAGCTTGATCAAACTGCATCTGTTCTGCTGGCTGGATATCTGCTTGTATTCAAAACATTCAAGAGGTTGGTCATGCTGTGAGTCACATGGTCTGTGATCATGAAGACACCAGTGTGCTCCTCCAGTCTCCCTCTGAGCTTTCTGTAGGTTCACTGCTCTTCTAAACAGCCTGCAGGACGACTATTGTTGACTTGTGTTCTGTAACCTTGCATTAAATGTTAGTGCTGCTTGCTAAATCATAGCATCTATGTTCCTATTGTTCATACTTCCGGTTAGAAAAAACAACAAATTTGCAAGGGAAAGCATCACATTTCTGTCAGAGGATGTGGAAGTCTAGTTTTACTAAAGCTTCTTTTGAAACAAGATCCACTGATATACATCTTGGATGTATTGTTCTCTGCTGGTTAAAGATGACAGGAACATTCTTGTGGTGTCTCTTTAGTCAAGCCTCGTCTTCATTTGACATTTTGCTTTATTCTTTAATCTAATTTTTCTCAAAGGTTATGTGTTCAAAATGTACTGGGATTTCAACAATGGTCTCTTTTGTTTGTTCCACGGACTGCAAAGGGAGTCGTGCCCAACATTTTATCTGCAAAAGAGTAAGCTGTTTTGAAGTAGCGTGGGTGGAGGACAGGGAAAGATTGAAAGTGAATGCATTTTCCCCATTGTACCGTCACCACCACATCACCAGTGGTTCAAAACGTCCCAGCATGCAATGAACTCCACACCATAGTTAGTGGTTCTTGCAAAGACAAACATCACAGTTTTTTTTATTGGGATTAGGGACTTTTCCCCATCCCTAATACAAACTTTCAGCTGCTGCAATCGAATGACTGAATAAGTGATTTAAATTTGTGACTAGTTTAGTCCAACCAGACATTTCATGGAAACGAAATGACTCAAAAGAACACTGATCACTGATTTGGTTCTTGAGTTCAGTTCGTGATCTGGTTGCAGCAGACTACATTTGTTGTTTTTTTTGACATGTTTGACTTGGTAATAACTCCTCAACCTCTCAAAAGACATTTCCATCATTAAACAGGGATGAGGTTGCTCTCATTAAAAGTCTTTGCTGTACTCACCGGGGGCTGATGTCATGAGATAAACGTCCACATGATCACTGCAGGGTTCAGGCTCTCTGCTCCCATCAAAGCCAAACTTCTCTCCTTTAACCTGAGGGATGGTCATTAGGGAGAGAGACTGACTGAAATTATTTGAATTCATCATCCATCTCTTCCAGCAGTTTTTATTTATTTTTAAATCTGCTGCAGAGATTTTCTTTATGAATGTCGCTGGATATTGAATTTGGGCTACTTTGAGAGATGAACTGAGTAATGAACTGCTGAGAAAAGCAGTTAATAAAGAGAAGTTCCAGATATGACTAGATGTAATGATGTGCGGAGTCTGAAGGGTGGACGCATTTCATAAGAAACTAGACTTTTGCAGATGTTTTGCCATCCAGTGTGCGTCATTAGTTGTAGAAAGAAGTGTCTGAATTATTATATAATTACTGATTTAATAATTTCAGGTTTTATTTTATTTTTTGCAAATGTATGTCAATAATAATAATAATAATAATAATAATAATAATAATAATTTAACCTTGAATGGTTTATATATAATAATAATAATAATAATGATAATAATAATAATAATAAATAAGATTTTTTTTTTTATTTTTTTTACTGAATTCAATGTACTAAAATAACTAAAACCAAAATAAAAAGTAATAAAAACTATGGACATATTTAAAAAAAACTAAAAATGATCAGGGGTGTGTTATTCATTCTAGAAAGAAGTGGCAGAATGATTATATAATTACTGATTTAATATTTTCAGGTTTTCAATTGATTATTTTTTGCAAAATATTGATAAAACAATAATAGTATCTCGATGCTAAAATAACAATATATATTGATCAGATATTGCATATTCTCATTTTTAAAAATCTTCCTTTTGCCACTTTATTTCAAGGATTAAATAAAAGGAAAGTGTACTGAAAAAAAAAAATAGAAGATATCATATATGATAGATATGTGTGCTGTATATATTTTATCTTTTGTCACAGATTTTATCCTCTGATAACATAAGGGCACTCCTCATTTCTGGCAGGCTGTGGCTCAGATGTTCCAATCTTTTGTGTGTTTTGGATTAATAGAGGGTCTTTTGTCTGGGCTGATGCCCCCTATGCCTGCGCTGCCTTCGCCTTTTGTACTGTGTTTATTTCCCGCTCCCCTGGTGTCGGCACACCAGCCTGGAGACGCTGCACTGATGCCTGGCCGGCTGGTTCCCCCACAGCCGCGCTGATGGCTAATCCACGATTGGGGGGTGGGCCGGTTTCAGCCCCCTTGTTGGATTTAGAGGTTCAAGCAGCTGCCTACCCCACCCCAGCCTCTCAGCCCTCCCCCTCTCCATCTCTCCCGCTGCTGCCAGCAAAACACTGGCATGCTCACCGTCTCTAATCTGCTCTCAGAGCACTGCCGGGCTTTAGGCAGACAGACTCGGCTCTGTAAATCTCCAGGAATCACGGCGGACCGCCCGTTGTTGTCTGTCTGATTTTAAATAGGTAAGACACGTGGCTTTCAGATCGATACTGTTATTGTTACATGTGGAAACTCTCTGTTGGGTGGGATGATGTCAGTTTTAGTTCCTGTCGAGCTGCTTTCCTGAGAACAATGACAATGGATACAGCAGACTTTTTGGAGGATGTGTTTGTCCTGGGATTGACTGCGCTGTTTAGGACTGTATTTGCTAGGCACTTGAAAAGTAAATGTTTTTGTTTGTCATTTTCTGAAACTAAAGCTAAGCCATAACACTACAACAAAAAAATACAACATTTTTCCTGCCATTTAATTGCTAGTTTTAAACCATTAAATTATTTTACTCAAGCAGGAACAGATGTCGAAGTTGATAAATGTTGCACGTGATTTTAATTAATAATTTACGGAAAAGTTTATAGTGACGAAAGCAGCTTATTTTATCTAATATTTCATGTTAAATTATAGGTTATACAATTCAGCCACATCAACAGGGTCTGAAACTATTGGGTTAATGTTGTGGGTTCAATAACAGGGGTTGTTCTGGTCTCCATGTGTCTCAGTCCAGTGGGTGTAGAATTGCATGAGAGCGGTTGTGCTGGTGATGTTGTGGCAGTAAAGCCAGACGCGGGTGTCTGTCCACAGCTCTCTCAGAGCTCATTAGAGGATTACTGATGCCAGTGGAGGAGCTGGCCGGCCAGAGAAGGAGACATGTTTAAACACTGCTGTCATGGCTTTAAATGTCTCTTGCCACCTTGCTAATTAGTGCTGTTTACTAAAGTAAGCATTGTTAGTACTTTAGCTCATACTTAGGGTTAGGGAATTTCAACAAACCCCTCACCCAGAGTGTTAAACTTTGGGGTGTAAATGAATAAGGCTTGTTAAGAAGATATTTGTATTTATTTATTTATTTTTCACCAGCCAACAGATGAAAAATCCTACAGACTTGCATTGGAACTCCGGTGTTGCCAAGTCCTCAGTTTTCCTGCAGAATTGGGTTTATAGATTAGAATTGGGTTTATTTGCAGAATTGGGTTTATTGTTATGCAGACCTGGCAACCCTGAAGGACAAAAGGCATATCTAGATACCAGAATGTCATAGAAATATGAGTGTGTAGTAAGAAACCACCTAGCAACTATTTAGCAATGCTCTAGCAACCACCTAGAACACTCTAGCAGCCACTTAGCAATCCTAACAACAATCTGAAAGCAACCACAACATGCACAAAACACTCAAAACACCTTAGCAATTGCACTTTAACATCATGGCAACCACCCAGAATACTCTAACAACCATCTAGCAATGCTTTAGCAACTACCCAGAACACTCTAGCAGCCACGAGGACACAGGATCGTATGAGAAACAGGAAGAGAGAATGGAAATTTGCATTCGGTCTGACTTTAAAGTCTATGAAATTACAATTTTTAGGTTTCTCATTGAATATCCTTTTTCATTCTGAAACACTTCGCATTCAAGTAGTAAAATGGGTGTCAAATGGCTGTTCACATTTACTTGAAGGACTTCTTAATGCTCTCTTTGTCTTTGTTCTGTGCTTAGCACTCTTCATTAACACACGTCTCTTTGTCTGTTTAGGTGTCCACAGAGCCTGGGAAAACAGGAGACAGTGGATCCGAGAACATGGAAGATAAAGGTACAGAATCAAATGCGGCACTAAACCCAAACACGCCAGTCTTGCTCAATATGTTTTCAGTTACATGATCTCACATCTTGAACTTCCTGCTTCCTTTTTGCAACACTGTAAGAATCCGCTTTCTGGAAAGTGCTGATGGCAGTTCTGTGGAAATTCCTGTTTCCCATTCCTGCTTTGACCTTGTGGCACATAAGCGTTTTTCATTGTATTTCACTGAGTTATTAGAGACCCCACTGATTGATTTGACACTTCTTCTTCCGTTCTTCACAGAAAGTCTCGACTCTGGAGTCAAAATGGTGGAGTCCACCCCTCTCAGGGACCGAATGGCCATGTACCAGGCAGCTGTGACTAAGCACGATTTCCCTTCCTCCCCCACTGTGAGTGACACCCCCCAACCCCCCTTTACCATAAACACTCCCTCAGTTACTATCACTCCTTATGATTTCATCACAAGCAAATGTTCAGTCTTTCTGCTGACATGACACAATTTGCATCTGGTTTGAATGGATAGTTCATCCCAAAATGAGAAGTCTGTTAACGTTTACTCACCCTCGTGTTGTTCCAAACCTGTATGACTGACTTTCTTCAGTGCTTTTTTCCATGCCTTTTCCAATTAAAAATGAACAGGGACTGAAACTTTTACATGCAACTTTCAGGTTGCTAAAAAATAACCCAAGAATCTTGACATTATCCAATTTGTGAATGGGAAAAAAATAAATGAATCAATGAATCTGTTAACAAAACCCATCTTAATGAATCATGCATGAACTGAACTGATCTGGTTTATTCAGATTTCAGGCTCATCAGAGAATCATAATATCCATTTTGGCCATCTTTTCTAGAGGTTATTTACAGCTATATAAGAATGTAGTCCAGAGTCATATACAGCAGTCAACATTTGAAGTGGATCAAAAAAGTTCATCAAAGTTGTTCTAAGACAAGAACGCATTTTGGTTTTAGGACAACTTTGATGAAAGGTTTTGATCCACTTCAAATGTTGACTACTGTAGACCATTTTATGGTATTTTTCCATCCTTTTCTAAAATTTAATGTCTCCGGTCCCCATTCATTGCATTTGCATGGGAAAACAGCAACAAGCAATCAGTTTAAAAAGTCCTTCTTTTGTGTTGCATTAGAGGAAAAGTCCTAAAGTTCTGGATTGGAATGCCTTCAGGATGAGTAAATGATGACAGAATGCTCATTTTTGGGTGAACTGTTCCTTTAAGGGAGCACATGCTCACTGATAACCTTTTCCCTTTTTGTGTTCCTGGTAGAGTGAACCAGCAGACAATGAAGTCCGCAGTCACAGTGGGAAGCAGAAGGAAAACGTGCCGCCAGCGTCTCCTGATGTGGTGAGAACTGACAACATGAAATACTGTGACTGAACAGACCCTGATTACTTTTGTTGATATATGATCCTGACCTTATTGTGTACATACACATTTTTTTGTATTCATATTCATTCATCGAACTTTCCCCACATCTGACTTTTTTTCAGCTGACATCATGAATCCTTTTTTTTTCAGCCTGTTTTTCCTCCCACTTTTCATGATGCAGTCAATTCCTTTGTGTTTTATTTTTGTTGAATATCTGTTTTCACTCTGATGTCACATTATGAAAGCAAAAAGGCTTATAACTGCAGTTTCATTTTAACAAGACAGATTATACTTTTTTTAAAAAGTAGTAATGTTTCTGACACTTGCCTTACTAGGTCTCTTTTTATCTGCAGGGCTCTGAATCCAACACTATGAAAAGTCCCAGTTCAGACAGGAATGGTGAGTCTCTTGCAACCATACTAATATACAAATCATGAGTGAATTTTGTACTTGTTATTAATATAAATTTAACTATATTTTAAGTATTGTGACACACAGTGAGAACTGATCATGCTTTATTTTATGACTAAACTCAGTGTTTTATCAAATACATGCACTGTTAGTCACTTGGAATTCAGCGCCCTCTAGAGGTTGTTTTGCTGAAACACCAACTACAACTATCACTGTCTCTCCATTTAGGCTCTGTTGTAAGTCCTGAACAAAACCAGCCTAAAACTGTTAGGGTGAGTATTCAATCAACATGAACTTTTATTTTTATCTTTCAGTTTAGTGACTTTTAGTTTTATCTCTGTGTTTTATTTTTTTTACTTTGACTAAAACATTTGTATGTGTTTTTGTGCACTTGTAGAAGTTTGGTTTGCCTGTCCGTGAAACCTGCGTGATGTGCCTTAAGACTGTGTACCCGCTAGAGAAACTTGTAGCGAATCAGCAGATTTACCACAACACCTGCTTCCGCTGTGCCTACTGCAACACTAAACTCAGGTGAGGACAAGAGACACTACCATGGCCCTGATCCTATACTGAAACACTTGATGTGGACTTGTAGTAGTACACAAGACAGTGTCCCATTTGTCAGTTCATGATGCAGAGAGGTGATCACAAGTTTTGCTTATCCCATAGCTAGTGTTACTTTTACTGTTTTTGAGCACTGACAAAAATTTTTTAGTCAATATTTTATATTCATTTATTTGTCATGTTTTACTTTTTAATGGTATCTAATTTTACTGTTATACTGTTTTTTTTTTTTTGTTTTTTTTAAGTATTTTAAACATTATGTATTACACAATGTTGAAAACAATATTCTGAAATGACATCATGAGTACAGTAGGCCTATTTAAATACAGTTTTGTGAATACTTAATGATCTAGTTAACTTAGTTCAAATTCACTTGTGCATTCGCGTCAATGTAGGTTATGTTTATGTTGAATATCTGATTATTCTTGTATGTACAGAATGCGTTGGGATTAGTTATTTAACACGTTAACAATGTGTTTCACTTTATTGGTGTTTATTCACTGTTTCAGTCAAATATTTTTTTTTAATAAACTACTAAATTATCTGAAACAGTCATATTGGCCACGTCCACAGCAGTAGAATACGGTTGTCAGTTCTGTATTTGTGTTCACACACGTCGGTTATTTACAAAAGTGACAACCGGATTCTGTTACCGAACTCATAGGCCTACTAGTAAATTTTCAGACCGCACAACCAAAATTTTGGCGACACTTTGCTGTGTGAACTGAACTGTACTGGACTACTTGTCTGTCAGTACGAGAAAGCCACGTCTAGTGTCCATATTTCATGTGTATTGTTAGTTCCGGTAACTTACAGAGATGGAGATATGAGCCGTTCATAATTTAAAGGTTCCATATCCAGTCACTGTCGTCGTCCACACGATTTTTTTTGTGTGTTTTGCATTATTATATTTATAGGATGAATTGAATAGCCAGGTAGAAAAGCGCTTCAATTTACCGGCGTTAGTTGACTGTTTATCACGAGCTGCTCCGGCCAGTTTTTGGTCTGCTAGTGTTCGCTCGACTCAAACAGACGCTCCGCTCTTCAGTGAGGGAAAAAAAACTGTCGGTTAATTCAAATTTGACTGATAATTATGAACTCGCGGCCCGATTGGACTCATGTCAGTTGTGATAAATTAAAACAGTGTTATAGTATTAAATCTTCGACATTTACTATGGTTACACAGGTGACATTTACGGTTACCGCGAGAATAAAAAGTGTCGGGTTGCATTGTCACGAATAATAGCCAATCTGTGTAGATTATTTTTCTTCATAAAAAAAATGTTAAAGGTAGTGCATGTCATGTGGTATTATAATTGCGTTATTCTTAACAAAATAACTTTTTGGTCAGTAAAAAGGTCTAGAGGGTGCCATTTAGGACAGGACTTGTGTATTTAAATAATGTTCAAATTGGTTTGTTTCTAATCTCTCATGTTTTGCTGCCCTCTTTTGGCCAGTCTGGTAAACTACGCCTCTTTGCACAACAACGTCTACTGCAAGCCCCACTTCTGCCAGCTGTTTAAAGCCAAGGGCAACTATGATGAGGGTTTTGGCCACCGACCCCACAAAGAGCTTTGGGAGGTGCGAGGAGAAGGAGCTGAGGAGCAAGTGAAGCTGTCACCTCAAGAAACCACCTCCAGCCCAACAGTAGAGGAGTCTCCATTGGTGAAAGTTAACGTGCTTGCGGCCACTTTAGAGACCCGAACCCAGGCCGCCTCTGAGAGGGTGGAGAAGCCGCTGGAGACGGGACGACTCAAGATATCCTGGCCTCCACAGTCAGAAGGGGACGAGAGCGCAACCCATGTGTGTGGATCTATTGACGGAAGTGGCATCAAACCCATCCGCCCGAAATGGCCTCCAGAGGGCGACACAGTATCAAGCAACTCAGACCAATCTGATCTCCCAAAGATTCGCAGGAGCGTCTCACTCAAGGAGAGAAGCAAGCCCTTTTCCATCTTCAGCGCTGCGCCGGTCACCCAACCCAGCAAGATTTGCCAAAGATCTCCTTCAAATGAGAAACCAAGCTCGGAGGAGGAAATGTCACCCGTTTCTTCCACCACAGACACAGTGATCTCTTCCGAGGACATGACCGAACACAGCCAATCAGAAGAGGAGGAAACCAAGGAGGAAGACGAAGAGGAAATTATGGAACAGGAGGAGAAAGTGGAAGCACAAGAAGAGGAACTTTCCTCTCTAAAATGCAGCTCACCAGACAACAGGCCTTCATCGTCACCTGAGAGCGAGTCTGGGTTGGATCCCAAGGAAACCCAGGCCTCACAAGATGTGGGCTTTTGGGATGGAGAAGAAGCTGAGGAAGACAGAGCTGATGTCACCGTGGAGGACCTCATTAAGAGGAACCGTCATTATTACGATGAGGATGATGTGGTCTGAGTGATAGATTAGATGTCCATGAACTTTCATTTCCCAAAAGCACCAGCATATTTTCATGTAGTCTCCGTTTGTGGGTCTCTGTCTGTCTTTGTGCAATTTTTCATGTTTTCAGCTTATACATGTGCCTATAAATATAAACCAAGTAGTTGACAGGTTATTCATAAGGTTTCTCTAGTCTAGATGATACACTAGAGCTCTTACAGTATCTTCAAGCCTAGTTTTATGACATTTTAATTCATTTGGTACTTTTTATATATTAATAGGCTAGAATATTTTATTTAGCTGCTGTTCAATTTCAGAAAATTTGCATCTCGAATTAAAAGAAAAAAAAATGTTGCTATTACTTTTTTTTTTCTTTTTTTTAAAAATTTGATTATTAGGCCAATCTTAGTGTTCAGTTCAAGCACCCGTCTTTTTTTTTTTTTTTCACACACAAGTATCACTACTGTAATGCACTTGGATGTACTTTAAAGGTTAAACACCCCCGGCTGTACCACATTTGATAGGATTGGCAACCTTTGAATGTTTTAGTTTATTGTAAAATTGTATTATTTAACTATTTTAAATGTCACTTTTTTATCATTGGACCAAATATCTTGGAATACTTTTGTTTCAAATAAATTTACTACTACAATATCTGTAGCAAGAGTGTATTATTTTTCTTTTTTTACCCAGCTAAGTGAGCATGAAACAAACTTGCTGTCTTTCTAAAAAAAAAAAAAAGACATTTATTTTTAATTTTTATTTTATTTAAACTACAGTGAAAATCAGTTAAAAATCGATCAGTTGCTCAATAAGACTCACTACAAAACTGCAAACAAAATAGTAATTTTGATATATATATCTATATATGTATGAGAGATTGATATATAAAAATCACTAACATGCAATTATATGGTAAAAGGACATGATATACCAAGAATAAATGCATAATAATTGGTAATTTGGTTTCTTTTAATGCAACAACACTTTTAAATCTAGTTTTAGAATGATACTCCTATTCACCTATTTAGAAATGAGTGTTTTCCTAATTATTATTAGTATGAGCCAGAGCAATCTCATTTATACATATTAATAATAATAATAGACCATTTAAATGATTTATTTATAATATTAGTATGAATATGGTAGCTGTATCTGTATTTTGAGCTTTGAGACAGACATCTGTGGGAAAAACCAAAACTAAACTTTACGTTTTGTAACTTTACACCATCCATGTAAAAATGTTCACTCAAAACCAAAACAGTCTCCATTTCATTTTTAGTTGACAATTCTGCATAAAATACATCAACTTTTTTTATACCCTTCAAACTACAAGCCTAATTTCAATCACTCACGTAACAGGCAGGATTCAAAAGGTTAATGTTTTTCAAAAATAGCATCCCTGTAGGTATAAAATGTATGACAAGGAATGTGACTGCAATCCCAAGTACAGTTTGTGTGGAAATAACCGTTTCTTTATTATGTACACATTAGCAAAAGAGTGCATGCTACAATTAGAGCAACACATCAACATCTTCAACGCAAGTCTCCATTTAGTAAGACTGTGTGAAAGCAAAACGATCATCGCCCATTCATGCGCCAAGCAACCACATTCCAGTGGAGGAATTCAGATGATCTTGGAGAGGACAACTGCTTGGCTTTTTGCATAAGCTTAACTGATAGAGGTATTTGGTTTTGGCTTCCCTGTGCTGTCAATTTATGTCTGGAACACAAGCAATTCTTTTATGTTAAATTATCTGATCTGGAATATTCATTTCACCACTAAATGGAAAGGTTTTAGTAGATGGTGACACCAATTCTTCTCTTTAGAATGACAATTTTTCTCATTTAATGTATTTATTGTAAAAAAAATAGTAGCAGAAAATAGTTTATGATAAACATGCAGGGTGTTATAAATCACTGAGGAACTTTCAGATGGATAAATCAAAGCACATTATTCAATGATGCAGGTGCTTTGAAACCCCATGCGTCCTGTCAAATATGACTTTGGCTATATTCAGAATAGCATACTATTCTTATTATTTCTGCAGTATACTGTGCATAGCATTAACATTTCTGCATAGAAATGGCAAAATGTGCACCATGATTTGCACTTAACTTGACCTTCCATTTCCAGAATGGCCAATAAACACTAACTTTATATGATCGCACTGCTATTTTAATAAGTAACATTTGAATCCAATTTTGTGTAAGAAAAAAATGCATACAACAACTGAACTCCACTATCTCTGCATTTTGCATGGAAGCCCGATTCCACCAAAGAATAAAATAATAAAAATGGAAGTGTGACAACTTCTCATTGTTAAAGAAAAAAACATGTAAACTTGGAATTCTCACTTCTTGCAATTCTGTTTTTCATCATGGAATTAAAATTGAAAAAAAAGAAAGCAAAGAAAAGTAATTGTGACTTTTTCCTCAGAATTCTGAGTTAACATCTCGCAATTCTGTTTTTTTGCTCCCGCCATGGAATTAATGAACGAGGTAATTGTAGCTTTTCATCTCTTTTTTTATTGAATTCCAAGTTCCTATTCCACAATTCTGAAAAAAAAGAATTGAGGTATAAACACTCTTCTTTATGAGGAAAAAGTCTGAATTGTGAGATAAAAGGTCAATGACCTTTTTTTCATATTCTTAAAAAAATTGTAGACATACAGTATACACTGTGGAGTATGCAGTAAGCTAGTATCTTATTCTGAACATAACCAACGTCCTGAGATTCAACTAGGATGCGAAGAAACTGAGGCACCTCCATGTGGGCAATATAGAGAACAATTTAATATCATTCAAAGACTTTGTTTGGAGTTGAAGGAGAAAATATATTGAAGGGGACAAAATTAGACATTCAATTTTGCAAAGTATGTAATATGAAACCGTTTTGTTCCATATGTGATACGTAACAAGACAGAGGAGGAAGGGCAATATTGCAACAGCAAGGTGTGCAAAATGGCATCTGTTGAGAAGTCTAGAGCGCAGCATCACAGCCGCTCGCCCCTCGGACTATCAGCTGAAGTTGAGGCATCTCTAAAGTGCTTGTGGCATTTGTGAACCAGACTAGTTCACATTACAGTGGACAATTCCTGAATAAACAGCTCCATGTCTTCCGACTCCAATGAGGCGTCTGCCCTGAAATATCTGATAAAATGTCCACAAACTGATGTAAAAATCTACATTTACAGAAAAGCCTGAACTAAACAAACATAAGCGGTTTAAGATGCATTCACGGACAAATAAACATGAAGTAGCAGATTCGGTGTGTTCTTTTCCGGTCTTGCTCTCTCTCTAGTCTCGAGTTGCTGAATAGCGTTTCCTGATGACGGATGAGAGTGTAGGATACACAACAGGACACAATACAACTCCCATCCGCTGACGTCACAATTAGCAATTACTTGACGCTATTTACCGGCAAACACCTTCCCCTCAACCGCTCATTTTCAGAAAGAAATAACAGCGAAAAATGGCACTTGATTAAATATGACATTCAAACTGAATCACAATAAGAAAAATAACCGTAATATGCTTCCATCACCTTCACAAGTCATTTGTGAGAGGGAGTGCTTGTGGAAAACTGTGACGTTATTTTTAACATCATTATATTTCTTGATCATTTATTAATTACTATTAACACCCTCATGCCATATCTTTAAGTTTTTCTAGGGTGTCTAGTCGTTTATTAATATTCATGATTGATTTTGCTAAATCAATGTTTGTATAGCAGCCAATACATAAATTTACATATGTACATGTACATTAAAAATATATAATTTAATATTTTCTATGAATTTCTGATAAACAAAATGTATCTTCGTACAATATTATTTCGGTCAACAGTTCTTTTGAGGCCCAATTTTAACCATTTCATGCCACAAACCCCTCTATATGTGGTTTCACAGTAAACCGTTTGAAGCTGAGGTGATCGCTGTAGATGAAACATGCACTGGAGTGTTAGACGTGTTAAACTTGCATTTCGAAGTGCCTTGAAACGTGAGAAAGAGATAACAGAAATCTCAGCATCATTTTTTGGGTCTTTTCCATCCGTTTGTGGCTTGGAGATGTGGAGTTCCTGGTTTTTTTATTATCCGCTGAGAGGATGGAGGTCCACCTTCACCTTTTCTCCGCTGCTGAGCATCCCGATAGTGGGGTAAAACCCTCCGGCCGGGACGACTACTTCCCTCCTCCCGATAATCTTGCCGTTCCGGGTGAAGAACACCTAGATGAGCACAGAGGGGCGACAGTGAGTCAGCATTTCCACAGCTGGAGAGGGAAGAGAGTGAGTCAGCATTTCCATAGCTACAGGGCTGAGACTGGGCGTCTGACAGTCCTGCTACACGCTAGTTCCAAAACTCTTCGGGACACATGAGGAGGACAAGAAAACACTTGGCAAACATCTGTTTTTGAGCACAGAGGGTATTCAGTGTTCTTTTATATCTAATAAGTCTTTCCAGGTGACTGACTGAAATATCTGCGAGCAAATTCATATTGACCGCATCTGGGATATCCTGTACCCTCAGAAGACGGCTCTTATGAGACATCGAGCTTATTCGTATTGTTACATAAGTCTGGAAGCGAGCATCTTAACTCTCACCCAGTGGGCAAAAACTAACAGCACTGTGGTTAAGCCATCGTGTCGAGTCTACAGTCAGAAACTCGCTGATTACAGAGTCGCACAGTGCAATTTTTGGCATGGAACGCTCTTGATAGTGTAACGTCCCGCTGGGAGACCTTAATGCATTAATCTTCTGCAAGCTTAAAACATTTGACTTGATGAATGATCAACTCCAACTGGCTTAAAAACAACTTGCAACAAAAATAATGATGATTCATTTGTTTAGCTGTCAAAACTGAGGCTTTGAGCACTTTGGTAATAAGTAACAATCTATTTTGTGGCCTAAAAAGTAATTAAGTTAGGAGACAAGAAATTCAAGAGACATCTGTCAGTCAAATAGTAAAAAACAGGGTAAAACTACATTCATTTACACACACACACACACTTTACAGGTAAAAAGTTTGGAATAAATATGACTTTTTTTATGTTTTTCAGATAATTTATCATCATTTTGAAAATGCCTATTTTGAAAGGAAGCAGAAACAGGCTGTTTTCATGCATGTCTCTTTAAATGCAAACGAGCTGCTGCTTCCCACCCCCTTTTCCAGAATAGGGCTGTGCCTTTACAGTTTGTATCTCAGATTCTCTGCTAAAAAACATCTGTTTGGTTTTGATTATCATGTCTATCGCACTGAAATCATGCGTTTTAAAGTCATATTAGTTTAAACTTCTGATACAGGGTTTTCTGAGCACACACATCCAAAGCAAGCGCTGTCAAACGGCATGTTCTCTTTCATGTCTTATTGCACTTGAACTGTCAAATACACACAAGTTTATGTTAAAAACACACAAGTTAGAAAAACAGTCGGTTATGTCTGTGAAGAAATCACGTTTATATTAGATCTGTGTGGCAGCAGTGTAATATACAGTAAATAAATCAAAAAATCCACTGCTCTCTTGTCTCCTCTAAAGCTGGGACTCTAAATAGTGTTCTGCGCTCATAAATGCAGCCAAAGACAGAACAGTTAGTATGCTTTGCTCAAACTTCTGCCATGGCAGTCGTTACGATAAATACATTTTTTTATATAATAAACATATTTTTAAAAAAATACTCACCATAACCTTTCGGCCCTCATGTTCTTGTTCTGGATCATCTCCCTCTTCCTCATCTTCATCATTCAAATACAGTAAATTTTCGACACGCCCCTGCTTTGGTCGAACATCAGCAGCATCCCAGTCGTCCATTTCATCTGACAGAGAAACCAACTGAGCTGGATGCACATCTAAAAACTTGGACTACAGTCCTAACAAGCATGCTAAATTGATCAAAGTATGTACTTTCAAGTATGCACTGGCAGTAATATGAACAAAATGGGAAATTTCTTCTTATCTCCTTTAATGAGTATCACATACACGTTCTTACCTTCATAGTCCAGCACATAGTCCCGAGGAAACATAATTCCGCAGCCCATGATGTCCCCTTCAAAACAGCGAGGGCCAAACTGGTCTCCTACTCCACTTCCATGGAAGATCTTCCCATCATCTATGAGCAGATAAGACAGATATTTCAAATGTGACCACTTTTATTAATAGATCATGATTTTATAGCAAAATGTAAATACTAATTAACTCTACATATCTTAGCTATTAATACCCTGAAGAATTGAACAACTCTCAACTCATTCAGAAGAAACTGGACTAGTTGTGTATATTACCATTCAAGTTTGGAGATGGTACATTATTTTCAAAACGTTTAAAATGTTTAAAGATTTCTATTTCAAATGAATGCTGTTCTTTAGATCTTCCTATTCATCAAAGTCCTGGAAAATGTATCATGGTTTCTAAAAAAATATGAAGCAGCACAACTGTTTTTAACATTAATAAGAAAAGTTCTTTTTGAGCAGCAAATCAGCATATTAGAATGATTTGTGAAGGATCATGTGACACTGAAGACTGGAGTAATGATGCTAAAAATTAAGCTTTGCATCACAGGAATAAATAATGTGTTAAAATGTAATAAAATAGAAAACAGGTGCTCTATTAATTTAAGTGCTACCTCCACCTGAAATGTCATCTGCTGGTGTCGCTGTTGGACAGTATTACCGTAGGCCAAGTGAGTGATTTACACAGTGTTTGATTTAATACTTCATAATATTTGTTTCTGTATCTCATCTGATTATCTTTTTAAAGCCTCCCTCGAGGCTGACCCATTTACAGTCAATGATGGAGGTGAAACCGAATCATTGGAATGAATTTTAGGACAAAGCAGAAATGCTAAAGTCAGTGCTTCGCATCAGAGCGCTGTCAAGACCTGACGTGAACCTAAGCTGCATTCCTCACACATTTGCTCTTAATGATCCAGAGAAGTCTTATACTCTTCATCCAGAAACTGACAGGATGAAAGGAGATGTGCTTTCATGCCTCTGTACGTTTCTTT
>JAFVLL020009749.1:0-16837 GCA_021397915.2 Tor tambroides | reverse complement strand
GGCAGTAATTAAAGCAAAAGGAGCCCTTACCAAGTATTGAGTACATATACAGTAAATGAACATACTTTCCAGAAGGCCAACAATTCACTAAAAATATTTTTTTAATTGGTCTTATGAAGTATTCTAATTTGTTGAGATTGAATTGGTGGGTTTTTGTTAAATGTGAGCCTAAATCATGACAATTAAAAGAACCAAAGACTTAAACTACTTCAGTCTGTGTGCATTGAATTTATTTAATACACGAGTTTCACAATTTGAGTTGAATTACTGAAATAAATGAACTTTTCCACGACATTCTAATTTATTGAGATGCACCTGTACTTTTTAAATATTATATTAATAATAAAAGTAGAAGTACATTTTAAAATTTTGCATACCATTTACCCTGTTAAATCATTAATTTCAAGATACTCTGATATTGATGATTTATGTTTCTTTTAAGTGAGAGAGAGAGAGAGTTGTTGCCTCATTTGTTCTTTGAGTGTAAAATTGTCCAAAATGTTTGGATGGAATTAGCAAATTTTATTTTTAATTCAGTAAAGGCTCTTTTTTTTTTTTTTACATTAAAGTATATTATTGTGTATTATGAAAACAAAACATGAATAAATAGTTAATTTATTTATGTTGCTGGAAAAATGTTGTATAAATAAGCAAAAATTTTAAATTCATTCCCATTGTTTATGTTGTTTATTGTTGAGTTAGATTGTTTTATATCTTCTTTGAAATTGTTTTAAAAAACATTAAGTCATTAATATGTTTAAAATGTTACGATAGTATTTTTGGATCCCCTGTTACCACTTACGCTATTATTTTATGCTATGCTTTGTTTAGTACTTTTTTCTGCATTCAATTATAAATAAATAAATAAATAAATAAAACTGTTGTTGTTGTTAGTTCATTGGTTTAGTTTAGTTGTAAACTAGTCACAAGAGAGACATGTCTGGAGTCCTTTGATTTCTTCTCTAACTGTAGTGCTAAAGGCCATGTTATCAAATATTTACTTAAAGCAGTTCAGTAAATAAATGTAGTTGATTTTTAATGTGTCTGTTTTGTTGTTGCAGAAGGATGTGGTTTATTTGTGCTATATGGGAGCTAAAGAGGTCAAATGCTGTGCTGCTTTATTGAGCGTGTCTGCTTGTCTGTTCCATTTAGGTCATTATTGATGATGATCAATCTGCCTGATAGTTTGTGAGTGAGCCTTTGTCACACTTCATGCAGAACTTAGAAGTGAACTACCAGACGAGACCATTATTGGAACCTCATTCTGCAGGTCAGGTAAGCTGTAGAACAATGTGTGATTTCTGATACAAATAAGAGTTCACCCTCTTTAATGTTTATAGGATCTTGTGAGAGATGTTTGAATGATTATGAAAGTTATTCTACTATAAATGCAGACCACGTACTAGTTAAGTTTTATCATGTAAACTGGGTCACACTGAGATTCTTAATCCAGTACCAAGTGAACCAATTTGTATTGATACAACAGTGTACAGGAATCATACAAAAAGAACAGTGTGCTATTGCAGTTTGACCAGATTGACACTTAGTGATATTCATTTCATTTATTATATATGTATGATATATTATATATATGAACGATTTCACAAAACAAACTGTTTATATGAGCAGAAGTAAATAATAACAATGCATAATATAATAGTTTTTTGTTCAAATGTTTTTAAAATAAGTCTCTTATGCTCACCAAGGCTGCATTTATTTGATCAAAAATATAGCAGAAAATTATGAAATATAATGTGTGTGTGTGTATATATATATATATATATATATATATATATATATATATATATCTTCTTTATGAATATATTTTAAAATGTAATTTATTCCTATATGAGTTGAAAGTTGATCGACCCCAATTGGTAGTGTATGACAATAACACCAATATCTTTTGCATTAAATATTAATTAACTATTCAATATTTTTTCTTCATAAGCAGGGCCTTTATCTGTTGTTTCTGTATATCACCATGATAAACCCATCAACTGGACCAGGAGGTGAGCAGGATGTTTAAGGGTCATGAATGTAATTTGGTGCTTGTGTATACTTTGGCTGCAGGCTTGAGTATGTGGGATGTGGTTACTCTACGGCTTTATTTCAGAGGTTTTATGAAAGGTTTGTGGTGTCAGTTTGTATTTTGTGTCTCATTTGAAAGCTCTCAGTTTCAAGTCTGGTGCACCTCTCCTGAAGTATAGATTACAGTTTTTTCAATTGCTAACAAGCGTTTACCAATACTTCTAAACTCTTAACACAGCAACACACCTACATCACACAATTAGTCAAATAGTTAATTTTCTGGCCAAAACCACATTTTGTTAAATAAATACAAACTCTACATTTCAAAATGCTGAATACCTTTTTCTACATATACTAACTCTATCAAACCTGATTCAAAATTGAGTCATTCAGTCAAAACATTAGCACTAGTTTCTATCCAACAGAAACATATAGTCAATCATAGCACAGTGACTGTCAAAATACTAACAGTTGATGGCTTTACAAAAACTGCATTACTTGTCATGTTTCAGTTCTACCTGCATATAATAGACAATATAAAAATCCATAGTTTTTTGTAATTTAGCCTTCAGTTTACCTTCAACTGAAACCCATTTTACATTTTTAAGTGTTGAATGTGTTCATTCTTGGCAACATACTATCTAAAACTGAATGAGTCATTACTTTATAGAATGTACAACAGAAAAAATAGGGTCCCCTATGCAGAAATTCAGTAGGAACCTTGATTGAAATTGCTTTCCAGTGGGTGGGTGTTGGATGTGGATGGTGCCCCCATGGTAGCTGATGCCAGTAATCAACAAAAATTCCAACATACATGGCCTTTGGTTACTATGCAAGCTTGTTTCCATCACAGAATAAAAAAGTAAAAACAGTAATTGTGACCTTTTTTATCTCACAATTCGGACTTCTGTTATAGGAATTGCGAGTTTACATCTTGCAATTCAGACTTTATCAGAATTGTGAGATACTGTAAATTCACAATTGCAAGAAAAAAGTCAGAATTCTGAGATAGTCACAATTACCCTATATATTCCATGGCAGAAATAAGCTTTCATAGGTTCCACATGTGTAAGGGGAAAAAGCAAATAAACAAACAGAAAAATATACAGTCCAACACACATTCTTGCTCCTCTCCCCTACCTCTTCTTCTCCCTTTTTCTGATCCAACTACTCCTCTACCTCCTACAACTATTCCTCTCCCTCTACCTGACATTATTTTTTCTCTCTCTCTGATTCTTTGTGTTGTTCTGCATCCACAAACCCAATTCAAAGAGGTATTTTTTACTCTATGTTGTTGATGTAATGGAAAGAGCTTCAACACCTGCTAGTCCTCCAACTGAGACTGGAAACAGATATTTCTAAATATTTCAGTGATCTGTTACTTAAAAATGCTTATCAGTTGTTACAACATTTTATATAGAGAGATTTTTTTCATTACTTTTGAGCTGCTGTTGTAGCAGAAGTAGAAGCTTTATACTATATTTTAGGTTTGGAACATTAGTTCTTCATTTCTGACATCCTGTGATTAAGCATTTGTAAATAAGACTAAAAAGATCCATGATTTTGGTTTTGGGTAAGCTTGTATAAAAAGAAAATGTAAGCATTTTAGAAACTTGGTCTGCATATTGTGTGAAAACAACACAAATTGTGTTAATGGTATGGTCACAACAGACAAATGTTGTGCTAAGTGTGTTTATAGTTTTGAAAATGTGACTAGAGTTTGGACAAAAGGATGTTATCAATTGAAAAAAAAAAAAAAACTGTAATAGTTGGACCTTAAAATGAAGTGTGATCAAAAAAAAAAATTTTATCTATAAATTTCAAATGGTTATTATTGACTATGAAGAAAGTCACGGCCACGAAAGTCACCAAGTTTCATACCATTCTGATGATACATTCAAAACATACAATTTTTCGGGTTAAAATTACCAAAGACCACCAGAGGGTTAATCATTCACTTACTGACTCACTCTGTTTTAGTTATGGGCATCGGGCACACTTCAGGATGAAATCTTTTGAAAGCTGAGTTCTCCAAACACTGCAGCGAGTGCACACCCAGCATCATCATTTGCTGGCAGACGGGTCTAATGAATCCAACACATGCTGTCTGCGACACGAAGAGAGGGGGAGGCAAGGAGAAAGGGAAGAGAGGTCGAAGGGGAAGGGGAGACTGTGATAAAAGCCCAAACACAGCTCAGCTGGATTGTTGGGTGCTCTGTTCCATGAGTCACGTGGAGCTGTTAAGTGTTCAGTGCCCCTGCTGGATGCTGCTCCTTGAATGCTAAGAAAGGATCAAATTTTCCAATCAATCTGACTATTCACTTTCCTTAGAGAAACTACATAACTGCTCAAAAATTGTTTGAAAGCTAATTCTATCATTGGTACAAAAATACTTCAAATGCATGCCAGAAACAATATTATATAGCATAATAATGAATACCTACAGATAAATTAAATACCATAGCATTTATGGCACTTTATGATATTTTGTAAAACACAATGCACATACAAACACATGTGCAGATGAAATAAAACACATCCATGAAGAAGTTTTATTTTATTTTATTAATACTTTGATTAGAATAATCTTAAATGATCATATTCTGCTTTTATTGCATTTTTGGTCAAATAAATGCAGCTCTGGTGAACATAAGATACTTCTTTCAAAAACTTTAAAACATTTTGCTAAACCCAGACTTTTGAACACTTGTATATGTATATCTGGAAAAGTATGTTTCATGTACTGCAATGTAATATGTTTTTACCTTCACTATAGTTCATTTTATGAAAAATTTTAAAAATAAAAATATTTAATGTAGTTTTAAATTACAATGAAGTCATAGAAACCTACATGCAATAATTATAAAAGAATTGTAAAATAGTTTTAGATGAATTATAGCTTGTGAACCCACAGAAAACTGCTGCTTGAAACTTCGCCCACACACACACCTGTTGAGGGGCCATTAAAAAGAAAAGTGTTTGTTACATCAACAAGCATCTCTCCAAAGGCAAGCTATGAATTTACTTTATGTGCAAAACATTTCAGCATGAGTCTGAAATGTCTTGAATTGATATACCAATTCTCACCACACAACAACTAATGTCAGAGTCCATCTCAGCAGCGAACACAAACATGCAACTAAAGGATTATACTAAGTATGCACAAAAAGAAAGTTTTTGATTTTTGCCATATGACTGTGAAGGAAATCAGAGCTCTCTTTTTTCATATTGGAAAATAAGCAATTGTACTGCCATTACAAACAAGAAGAAACTTTACAAGAAGTGTACCATAAGAATCTGAAATAAATACACAGTCTGAGTCAGAAAATACATCATCATAAAATTATGTTTTTGGATATCAGCTGTGGAAATTCTCTTATTGTGGAAATAAGTCTTTTGTATATTTATTTAAACGTATGTATTTAGATTATTTGTTGGCTTCCTATATGTAAGGTGTGATATTTGGCACATGGATTTGCATTAAGAAACAGCAAGAAACATTGATAGCAAGTGTGTTAAGATGCTTTACGTGCAATTGTGTGTTAACAGAGAATGTGGCCCCAAATCTACAAGCCAAAATGTATCTGGTTTTAGTGTGTGACATCATCTTTTAAAAAATGTAAAATTGTTTTACTTAATACATCTGTTATGAAACATATGTTCGTCTTTATGAGCTCTGTTAGCTGTGTGAGGGCCATAAATATGATTACATCTTTCTTGGCTTATATTGTAATAGCTTTACCATTGCCTACACCGTATAGTCCAGCCAATGATGGACAGACAGATAAACAATAAACGCACAAAATTCCTTGATTTTTTTTTAAATGTTACCATAGATTTGACTGATATATTACAATTCAGTTACATCTGTTTATCAGACTGTGTAATATATCACTCACATAATACAGAGAAACATATTGCTGCTAGATGAATTTCAGGGGTGAGGGTCAACAGGGTGAACAGTAACCCTTTGGGCATCGGACGGTAGTCTAATGCCACTTCTCCTCTTCTCACAGGTCTATGACAGGCTGCAGAAGTACAGAGCCCAGCGGCCTGCTCCACTGTTGGATAGCACACAGGGCTTGGCTCAGGATGTAAGTTCTCCTCTGGGGCATCTAGTGGTTTTTGTCTCAAGACCAGAGTGATCAGACAATCCAGCAGAGCTGGGACGGAATTCAGTTGCAGGACCTTTAGTCTGTTTAGTTTTGTCGGTTTGAAGTGTACTGGAAGGGATTACTTGTGAACACCCCAGTGTCATATAAATATATGTGCAGTTTCACAGACACTCATTTATTTATTGTATTTTTTATTATTATTATTTTTTTTTTTTAAGTCTGGAAATACCATCTATATTCAAGGCCAAAATGGCATTTTTGTGTGTGAATGCCCAGCATGACCTGATTTTCCCTAAAATCTATAAAACTGCAGTGTATAATTTCTGCACCACCAGCATGACAAACTGGAAATTAATTAAAAAATAATTATTGTTTCAAACAAGCTTCCTGAATCCTATCATCTGCATGGGTCAAAGTAATAAATAGTCCTGTCCTAAATTCACACCAGTGGTTGAGCCAATATTACTACATCAGGCTGGTCAGTGGCTTGTCTCAGGAAGTAGGGAAAGATTTGATAAAAAGCTCAGGTTTTAATACAGATTATTTGTTATATATAATTTATATTATTATATGCCATTAGATGTGTGTACTATTGTGAACGTGAACAATAATAATTTCTGTTTACTTCGCTCAAATATTGAGTTTGGACATTTACAAAGAGAAACTAGTAGCCAGACAACATCTCCTGTGTTATCTCCAGTGATTTCCAACATTAACTCCAGCAATCTTCAGCAATCTCCTACATCTCCATATACATACACTATGTATCTACTTGTCTCTTCTGGTCCCCTGTGTTCTGTGACAGAAGGCCAAACCACAACTCACCATGAACCCTGCAGGCACTGCACACCCTGATCAGTTTTAATGAAGAGATCTCCAATGGGCAGAAACTATATGGAATCAAGCTGGTCCTGCCACTCAGTCACTTCAAAACTTCATATCCCATTACCGTGAGGTTTTTGGACATCCTTTTGGTGATACTTAAGTCAGTGAACAACTCTATCAGTTACGTCAAGGAAAACCTCAATTATAGATTATGCTTTAAAGTTCTGGACCCTTGCAGCTGCCAGTGAGTGGAATGAGCCAACATTGTTGGCAACATACCAACAGGGATCTGAACTAGCATTGCGGCTGCAACTCGCTGCTTACAACAGCTCCATTGGGCTTGCATGATTCATTCAGCCGTCCATCCGTGTGACTCACCGGCTGAAGAACTGCCTCAGTGATACATCTCACCTGCAGTCCTCCTATCTTCATTCCCAGCCAGCTTCGTTTGACTCTCCAGAACCAGGCCACAAACCCAAGCAGATTGACACTTGCCTTCTCTCCTTGGCAGTGCGTCAAAGGTGGCATACCCTTCATCTCTGTCTATATTACAGAGCAGCTAGACATGTGGTATCCACATGTCCCATCAAGCCCCCACAACTTTTAGTGAGTTTTGTCACTTATCATAATCTCCATGCTAAGCCTTTATCCACCATAGTAACTCCTGCTGTCTCCAATGCCTCTCTATCTGTGTCTGCTCTTATAGACTCAGGGTCAGCCGGCAACTTCATCTCTGGAATGCTCTGCCGCTCCCTCTACTTCCAGAAAATCCCTGTGAATCTTCGTACAAGATACTCTCAATAATATGAAATCCTCTGGGTCGTGACATTGTGAGGGTCCAATATAGATACAAGTGGGCTGCAGTGGAAGACATCACTCTCCTGGTTCTGGAAAAGTCAACAGCGGACATCATCTTGGAGTGCCCATGCATGGCTCGTTAAACATTCACCCATAGTATCGTAGTCTACCGGACACATCCTGAAGTGGGTTCCTCAGTGTTTCTTTGATTGCTTTCCATCACTTCCTCCATCCAAGTCGTCTGTGCTTGAAGTCAATTCCATCTCCATCGAGAGCCCAACTGAAGCTCCTTCCTGTACGTCTCACTTCAAGGACGTCTTCTGCCCCAAGCGAGCCTCCCAATTACCACTTCACTGACCATGGGGCTGCAATGTTGATCTGCTGGCAGGTGAACCAGTGCCTAGATTTATCCACTCTCATTCCTGAACAGAAGTCCATGGAAGAGTATTTGGAAGAAGCACTACACCAGGACTACATTCGTCCCCCTGCTGCTTCTAGTTTCTTATTTGTGACGAAAAAGGACAGAGACTCATGGCCCTGTATTAATTACTAGTCTCTTTACAAGCTCACAGTGAAATACAGGTAAGCTCATCCCAGCTGCTTTGGAATTGTTATGTGATTGTGAAGCTATTGAAATACAGGTAAGCTCATCCCAGCTACTTAGGAATTGTTATGTGAAGCTATTGTATAAAGCTTGACCTTTGTAGCACATACTGTACAACCTCATTCTGATAGTAAATTTGGATGGAAACAGCTTTTGTGGCCCTTATACTACTGCATCATTCCATATGGCCTAGTTAGTGCCCCTTTTTTATTCCAAGGGTTCATGAGTAAGGTGATCCAGGAGTACCTCCATCATTTTTTTTCCTGGTTTACATCAACGACATCCATTGTGTATTCCCAGAATGAGACTGAACATTATCACCATGTCTCACCAGGCTGAGGGAGTACCACCTTTACCTCAAAGCTGAGAAGAGTATATTCCATCGGCTTCCATCAGTTCTTCAGATACCACCTTAGCAGTAAACGGATCAAAATAGATGCGGGGAAGGTAGAATCAGTAAAATCCAGGCTCAATCCTACAACCTTGGCTTCTCCAATTTATACCGTTAATTCATTAGCCCTATAGTATCCTAACTCTCCCGCTTACCTCCCTTCTCGGATCCAAGTCCTAGTCTCTGTCCTGGACCCCAGAGCTTGGCCAACCTCCCTCAGCTTGGCCATCACAAGTGCAACATGGTGACAGTGGTCTCGGGAATACACAGTGGATGTCATTGATGTAAATTCGGACAATAGAATGGGACTGTTTTTCAGGGGTTGGGCTAGGCCCCTTACATTCAGTGAAGGGAAATCTTAATGTTTCAGCATACCCCACTGTGCCCCAATGTACAAAACAATGTTCATAATGATTTTGGTGTGGAGAATCTTGACTGGTCCACAGAGAGGCCTGACGTCAACCCCATCAAACACCTTCGGGATGAACTGGAATAGAGATTGTGAGCCAGGGCTTCTCACTCACATCATTACCTGACCTCACAAATGCTCTACTGGATTTAAGAGCAAAAATTGTCAATTGTCAAATTGACCAAATGGATATATTAAAAGGATTTCTGAAGGATCATGTGACACTGACGACTTATTTAATGACTGAAGATGGCATATATATAATTTTGGGAAGCAGAACTACTGACTGAAAAAGTTGTTAATTAACGTTCTACTTTTTGTGAAGTATTTTCCATCACAAATCTTTCAGATTACACTTCAACCTCTATCTTTTCTCATTACAGTTATCTCCATTCAACAGTATTCACATTTCTATTATAAAACTAAAGTTTTTCCTCTTCCTTGCATATCTTGCAAAAACAATCATCTCTGTCTTAATCAATTCAATTCAGCAGAGACTCTTAAAACAAAGATTATCTCCAGCTTTTGACTGTGCATGCTTTATTTCATTAAGGCAAAGAGTAGTTTTAAAGTGATATCACTTTCCATCTTCACTCGAACTGAAAACGAGGTGGACATTTTGGAGCATTAAGCTGTTAAAAGCATTTTCCTTACGTCGCAGCTCAGTGTAAAATTTCAGTTTTGGAGATTTAATGTATGTTTAATGTCAGGTCCGGTGTCACTCACAACCGCATTCAGTCAAGTTGGTTGTTGCTTGGCTGAACCACAACAGAAACAGCTATTTCTCCAGGGCTCCTGGTACTGTGGCTTTTTGACCTGCTATGCAAACATTTGCATAATATTGTCAAGTGGGTTGGGATAGATTGAACCAGACCTCCGAGCATTGCCAAAGCAAACTGGCACCAGATCAGTTCATGATACCTGGAGCATAAACTAAGCTAAATGGGCTGGTCAGAGACTTTTGCCTGTTATACCATATCATATAGACATTATTAAATGTTTAATGCTTCTCATTTTTCACTCCAGTTGGCAGAAGAGCTGCGCGGTGTAGCCGCCAGTCCAGAGACAACAGAGTTGTTATACCTGCTCTCTAAACCTCATGTACAGGTGAGAAGAGAATGTACATTTAGATCAAGATTTAGTGACAATCACAAAAAAGGCAGAGGATCGACATATAGGATTGACTGAAAACATAAGCAAATAAAAGAATTCCTGCTTTTATGGTGGGCTGGTGTCAACAGACAAAGTGCATACAGTAAATAGTATTTGGTGAAAATTCCTTGATAGACACAATAAACAGTTGATAAAATATGGAAAATACACATTACTGTCTGACTCCAAGCATGAACTGTATATGAAAAGGGAAAAAAAAAAAAAAAAAATCATCTTTAGGCCTGTAAAAAACCAGACCCACACATTAAGTTTATAGAGTTCAGGAGTTTCACTTATGAGGGCTTTGACAGCTTTATTTGTGATTGGTCTAATGATATGGTGCTTCTTGGATCGTTTGTTTGGCTCTCACATTTTATAAAGTAACACTGGGTTGCCTCAGTAAGGTGATATTCAATGTGGAAAGATTCTTTATCAAGCCAAGTGTGAAGACCAGTCAGCACTGTTGATTGTTGATTTACCTTTTGATTTACTGATTTTCTTTTTTGTCTCTTTATATATGCTACTGTTCAAATGATTGCGGTCTGAAAATGCATTGTTTTTGGAAGTCGTTTATGCTCAAAAATGCTGCATTTATTTGATCAAAAATACAGAACCAGTATATTGTAAAATATTAATATAATTTAAAATAACCGGAGTAATTTTTTTAATGAAATTTTAGCAACTTGGAATACTGGAATACTTAAGTTTTTATCATACATTTTTTTATCTTTGCGATGTTTTTTTTTTTTTTTTTTAAATTCATGTGCCTCTCCTCCCCCAAGCAATGACATCTTTTCTCTTCTCTGATAAATTAAACTTTATTATTGCATGACTATAATCAATATTGACTCTGACTGGTCAGCCATGTCATTCTGCTACTTTTGTATAATGACAACTAAAAATGTTGCCAGAGTGTTAAAAGCTATGACCATCAATAGAATTAAATTCAAAGGTTTTTTTTTAGTTCCATACTGTTGCTATGCTAAGCTGTGCTACAGTATGTGACCCTGGACCACAAAACCAGTCTTAAGTAGCATGGGTATATTTGTAGCAATAGCCAACAATACATTGTATGGGTCAAACTTATCTATTTTTATTTTATGCCAAAAATCATTAGGATGTTAAGTAAAGATCATGTTCCATGAAGCTATTTTGTAAATTTCCTACCGTAAATATAGCAAAACTTAATTTTTGATTAGTAATATGCATTGCTAAGGACTTCATTTGGACAACTTTAAAGGCGATTATCTCAATATTTAGATTTTTTGCACCCTCAGATTCCAGATTTTCAAATAGATTTATTTCGGTCAAATATTTTCCTATCCTGACAAACCATACATCAATTGAAAAAAAAATTACCCTTATGACTGGTTTTGTGGTCCAGGGTCACATGTGTGTGTGTGTGTGTGTGTGTGTGTGTATGGGTCGAGTTAAACTCTATGTTATGGGTACAAAATGTCCCAACAAAGATGGCAACATCTGAAATCCTTGTCCTTGTGGGGACATTTTTAGGTCCCATTGAGGAAACAAGCTTATAAATCATACAGAATTAAGTTTTATGAAAATTTAAAAATGCATAAAGTTTTCGGTAACGGTTAGGTTTAGGTGTAGGGTTGGTGTAGGGTGAGATAAAATACAGTTTGTACAGTATAAAAACCATTACAACTATGGAATGTCCCCATAAAACATACAAGCCCAACATGTGTGTGTGTGTGTGTGTGTGTGTGTGTGCGTATATATGTTTGTGTGTGCATATATATATTCTGTCACACACTATCCCTTACAAATACGGCTAACTAAATTCCTAATTCCTCTAATGTTTTCATTATCTTCTTCAGGCTGTTCTCTCAGTGCATGACATGGTGTCTCAGAAAGAGTTTGACCCTTGGTTGCCACCTCTGCCTCCACTGCCCAATTGCATCTAGAAAGAGGAGGATTCAATCAAGGTCGTTTGCTTGGTTAAAAACCAGGAGCCACTGGTGGGTGCCTCTGAATAACATGAGTAAAGACATAAGAAAATAGTCCACGTTGGTTAAAACAGGTTTGTAGTAGTAGGAACTCAGCAAGTCATTATGGATTGTCATCATATCAGCAATCCCGGAGAGAGATCTGCTTCAGCTTTAAATGTAAAGTGCATTGGTCTGCCTTGCAACATCAAACAGTCAGATACATTTACAAACTAATTTTTGAAGACTGTTGCTTGAAAAGGCCATTCATAGGTTAACATTTTCCATAAATTATACTGTGAATTATTCTTCATGTTTAGATTAAGGTCATGGCACTGACATTGATTAGGAATCAATTGAAATCAACTGAAATTGGTTACTTCACTGAATTGTTTTTGATTATAATCAGCATAACACTAATAAGGCATGCATATTTAGGGATAAGATTTGGATTATAATACTAAAGAGTATCAAAGTGCAACCTGGATCAGTTTTGCCCTCAACTCTACCTCCAGAATCATATTTTCCATCTCTGAGCAAAACTATCTGCACTTACATTTGTGTTAGTTAGATGGGATGCTTTGAATACAAATAGGAAACGCTGTACAGCGCTCTGCAAATAAAATGCATGATTTCAGATCGAACCCTCTCAAACAAGGTCTATCTTTTTATTGTGGTTTATCCTTCTCGTTCTGACGCACAATGTGGCTGTCTTCCCATTCATAATGCATAACTTGTAAAATGCTGATTTTCCCCATTATGAGTCTTTTCGTCTATAACATCTGGTGAATAATGCTGAAGAAAGCAGCCATTTGAATGGAGCTTTATGAATTCCAGAGAATGAATGGAAAGAGCATCATAATTTTTTGACATGACTGTGCCGAAGAGTCCCTCCATGCCATCCCTCCGTGCCATCCGCTTGCTAAACTGCATTTTTTTTTTCCATCTGTTGTCTATCACGATTGTAATTAGAATGTAATACTCTAGAATCAGAGAACCGTCAAATACGCAAAATTTTCAAGCAGTCTGGTGGGAACAACAAGATGCAGAGTGTCACTAAATATACTATACTGTTTTATTTTAGTTTTATTTTAGTTTTTATCCATTAGGCCACAGCTACTGGGGCAGCCGTGGCCTAATGGATAGGGAGTCGGACTTGTAACCCAAAGGTCGTGGGTTCGAGTCTCAGGTCCGGCAGAGATTGTAGGTGGGGGGAGTGAATAACCAGCACTCTCTCCACCCTCAATACCACGACTGAGGTGAGACCCTTGAGCAAGGCACCAAACCCCCAACTGCTCCCTGGGCGCTGCAGCATTGGCTGCCCACTGCTCCGGGTGTATGTTCACTACTGTGTGCGTGCACTTGGATGGGTTAAATGCAGAGGACAAATTCCAAGTATGGGTCACAATACTTGGCCACACACCACTTCCCTTTTCCTTTATAATTTTTTTAAGTTAGCAAAGACACATACAGTTGATTAAATGTGTCAGTAAAGACTTTTACGTTGCTACAAAAAAGGAAATAAAAACATCTATTGTAAATAAATGTTGTTCTTTTGAACTTTATATTTATCAAAGAATCCTGAAAAAAAATGCATCGTGGTCTGCACAAAAATATTAAACAGTACAACTGTTTTCAACATACATAATAAGAAATATTTCTCAATCACTAAATCAGCATTTTTGATTAATATCTGCATCATGTGACACTAGACTGTAGTAACCAAAATTTCAGGTTTGCATCTCAGGAATAAATTACATTTTAAAATATATTCAAATAGAAATTGTAATTTTATTGTAATAATAGTTCATAATATGGCTATTTTAATGTATCATTACTATATTTGCTGTCTTTTGGATTGTTTCAGTGGTTTGGTATAGAAAACATTCAGTTTCTTGTTTCTCAATTTCGCTACACAGTGATTGTCTACATGACATCTGAAACTAGTTCTCTGCCATCAACCCAGAAGCATACTCTAACTGTACAAACAAAAGTGCCTGCATTTCCCGTCATCAGGGTCAGTCTTTGCTCGATGTTCCAGCAAAAATATTTGTGGTTTAAAGGGTCTTCTGTAGTGGAAGTCAGACCTGGCAGATGGGGGTTACCTTACAAATGATGATCAGTGATATTGCCATGGGGCTACATTAACCTTAAATCTGACTGTTCTCTCTTTGAGCAGGCTATTTTAAAGAGGCATGGACAAGAACCCATCTGTTTGTTTTTTTTCGCAGCATGGGTAGGGAGTTATAAACATTGGGCTTTTCCATTTTCTGTTTTAGAAGCATGAGAAGAAACTAAAAAGTTCTTCACAATCCAAAGAGGTCTTTTTGTCTTACTAATATTGGTTCATAGCCCTGCGATTAAGGACTACAGGCCATTTTGGCTTCTCCCGTGGTCAAGGAACAATGCAGGGCCCCCTATAACTCATATATCATTGTCCCTTGTAGCATCATTGTCTGCTTCTGTACAGACTTGTTAAAGCTTGGCCTCTTGAAACCTGTTATCTAAGAGGCCTTTTAAGGACTAAAATTTCACCATAGTTTGGACTAGGATTTTTTTAATATCTATCTGCAAGTTGTTAATATGTTTTGGAGGGTTTAACCTAAACAATATTATTGTAGCTGTGGTATTGTGGCCACGGTCAGTGTACTGATTTTCTTGGGAGATGATGTGTATGAAATGAAAATTTTGGTACATGATTGAAACAGAAATGATTTTTCTATTCAAGTGATGTCAGATGGTGCTAATGGTTATGGAACTGTAGCAAAACACAGACGTGTGTCTAATTCATCAAAGGTCAAATGTGATGTGTGTTTAGATCCAATGAACCTGAAAGATTAATTTCATTGCTGCTGATTTTTCTTTCAGACACTAAAAGAAAAGGGATCAGAAGTTTGACATATAATGTCAACAGTCTGAGTTATTTAAACAAAAGCTTTTTTGTCCTAATTTGAAATTTCATGAATAGGGTTTCCCTCATTAAGTTTGACTTTTTCGCAATAGTTTCATGCAACATTTAATGCTCAGCTCTCACTGCATGACATGCTTAAGATCCCTATTGTGATATTCACACCTGTATCACCCTCTCTAAAGATAATTCTGTACCGATTTCTACTTGGAATTAACCTGACACTCACATGTTGATTTACAAGGCAAACTGGGAATGTTTGCTTGGAATTGGTCCCTCCAGATATATGAACTTGAGCTTTACAGTCAATTTGCTTTTTGGAACTTTAGTATTCCAATTTCTGAATGATAGCCTGCAGAACCTCAGCAGACATTTCTATGTTCCAGGGAGCCACCATCAAGAGAGATGAGTCCACTGGAGCTATAGTGGTGGCTCGGGTCATGAGAGGAGGAGCTGCTGATCGAAGTGGTGAGAAACATTTTATGTGTATTAATATTAAAACCTGCTATCTAGCCCCACTGTGCTCTTGATCAACACTCTTAAAAATAAAGGTTCTAATTAGTATCAGTATATAGACATAGGATAACCCTTAAGTTGACACAAAATGGAAATTCAACATCTTATTGATCTTACTGTGAATGATTCATCCATACATATGTTTCATTTTTACTCATAGCTCATAATTTTTAATCAAAATGTCATGACTGCCATGACTTTCCAGTCATTTAGTCTGCTTAGCTTACATTCAGATCTGCCGCCATCAGATCATTTTTTCCTTTTTTAGTAAAACTTTTTTCTGTCGCGACTCAAAAGTCTTGCTACAGATTTTAATATAAACTCTGAATGCTACTGACTAAAGAAATGCAAATCAGGCAGTAGCATTAATTAATTTAAATGTGCGTGGCACAGTGCTATATCAGTGCTCATAGTCCCTGGATAAGCTCTTGGTTAAATTCAATCAGCAATGTTCAACATAATTCATTCTGCTAAAACTTCTTTCTCATTGCTTCGTTGGTTACCACTGCAGGTCTAATTCATGAAGGTGATAAGCTCAAGGAAGTCAATGGTGTTCCAATGGAGGACAAGAACCCAGAGGAGATCATTCCCATACTAGTATGCATTGCAGATCACTAGCATGTGTTGCATTTTGGATGCTGGTTTCCAGCATAGGATGATAGTGTGCTAGTGTCCCCACAAGCCTTCTTGATAACACTTTACTTAAAGCCTTTATGTATAATGCATTATAAAGGCTTAATAAAGGGTATAATGCACTATAATTACTCACAATGTGCATTGTAATACATTATATCTTGTCATAAATAATTATAACTGAATTTAAAATGCATAATGTAACAATGAATTGATAAGTGTTATAATGTATGAACTGTGGTTACAATTATTCATGAGAATGTACAATGCATTATAAGGTGCATTACAATGCATTAATGCATTAAAACTACTTTTATAATGCATTATACACAAAGGCTTTAAGTAAAGTGTTACTGACTTCTTATCTAGCTTAACCAGTAAACCTTTCTTGGTCAACATGACTATGGTGTCTAGACCAGAACTAAACCAGCAATATCCAAAATTGAAATTGATGTTAGTCTAAGCTGTGTGTGTGTGTGTGCGTGCGTGCGTGCGTGCGTGCGTGCGTG
>JAFVLL020009747.1:0-10495 GCA_021397915.2 Tor tambroides | reverse complement strand
TGTCTCTCTGTCTCTGTGTGTGTGTGTGTGTGTGTGTGTGTGTGTGTGTGTCTCTCTGTCTCTGTGTGTGTGTGTCTCTGTGTGTGTCTGTGTGTCTGTGTGTCTCTGTCTGTGTGTGTGTGTGTGTCTCTGTCTCTGTGTGTGTGTGTGTCTCTGTCTCTGTGTGTGTGTGTGTGTCTCTCTGTCTCTGTGTGTGTGTGTCTCTGTGTGTGTGTGTCTCTGTGTGTGTGTGTGTGTCTCTGTGTGTCTCTGTGTGTGTGTGTGTGTGTCAGGATGCGGCCGTCGGGCCGCTGTGGGCCGTTCCAGGGCCTGAAGACCATGTTCCAGGCGGGGAAGCTCTGGGTTCAGGAGCTGGCGGCGGTCAACCCTAATCTGCAGTGGCTGGCCTCAGCTCACACTTACCTGGTGGAGAACCCGCTCTTCCTCTTCCTGTCCGCCGGCATCTTCCTGTGAGTCTGCTCTCGCTCTGGAGAACTCACTTCTCCATTACAACTTCTTCTTTACATTCTTTCTCCATTCGGTGTAAACGGCGATTGGATAATCAACAGTAACAAGGTCGCGCCAGATGAGGATCACGCTGCCTCTCTGTGTGTGAAACAATCTCATAGAGAAATGAACACAACTGCACACCGAAGAAACGTACTGCAATAAAAAAAAATAAAAATTCTTATAGCCTAAGCAATATGACACGACCATGAGAGTGCAGTTTTCCCTGAAAACCACAATTGCAAAGTTGGCATTGATGTATACAAGAGTTAATTTACAATATTTTCAATGTTTACTGCTTTTGCTCAACAGTGACACAGTGGTGTTTTTTAACTGAATGATTCTGTGTTTTTGAATGAATCATATGAGTCAGTGATTCACTGATCCATTTATAAAGACAGGCACTTGCTTTATTCTTGAATGAATCAGCCATCTGAACGAATCGTTTGACTCGCCTCAATGACTCACTCGTTAAGACAGTCACTTACTGCCACCTACTGGTGGTTTACTTTCATATTTCAAAGTAGCTTACCTTTGCATTTTTTCCAGCAATTCATATTTGTATATTTACAAAAAAACTTATTTAAAACACCAAGCTCATAGCATTATTTGTTATATTATAATTTTGCAGTGTAAATGCATTCATGCTACATTTCATCTTCATTGAACTGTCTGTGTAAGTGCATCTAAATGCCACTTCAGCTGCTTCTGTTTCTTCTGCAATGGAAAGATCGGTTTTGTAAATACTGATATGCATGCATTTAATATGGAAAAATTGCCTTTTTTAGTAGGCAAAACATGACCTGAAAATCAATTTAAATGAATTTTTGTATGCAGTAACTTCAGTCATATAAAATGTAATTTCCCAACAACAAAATTGTGGCCAGTGAAAATACTGAGTGGCTAGTAATTTTGGAAAACCACTGGCCAAGTAATAAAGTTAATGTCAAGCCCTGGTGAGAATGTAGAGATATTATATTATAATCTGAGTTATTGTTGAGATCTCCTCTGAAACTGTAGAGAATGTGTGAGATTATTAACATCTGAGACTACAGTTATTCATGGATTCGGATTTCATCACATGCTATTTCCATTTTGTCTTGTTTTATTTGACATAAAACAGGTTTTTCATATTTAATTTTATTCTATTTATTTGTGCATGCTTGTGTTCCATTTTACTTTTATTACAACATTCCATGTTTTTTAAAATTTCATGTTGATTTTATTTTATTTAATATTTAATCCCCACACACTTTTAGAGAGAAATTTTTTTATTGCCAATTTCCGTAATATATTAATAAATACATATTAATTTTTTTTGTATTTACTTATTTATTTTTTACTTATTTTTTTTTTTTACTTTTCATTTTACTTTTATTTCTTTATTCCTTTATTTAATGTTAAATCCCTCAGAACATTGAAACACTGTTTTACTGTTTTGTTTTTTTAATTTTACATGAAAAATGTATTTATTTATTATTTTATGCTTACGTTTCATTTTACTGTTATTTCCTTATTATTTAATGTTAAATCCATCAGTATGTTGAAATACCGTTTTATTGTTTTATTAAATTTTACATAAATTTATTTATTTTATGCTTATATTTCATTTTACTTTTATTTTTTATGGCAACATTCCATAATATATTTATAAATGTCATTAATTTATCAGGGTTTCCGCGGGGTCTTAAAAAGTCTTAAAGTCTTAAATTTAGTTGTATCAAATTTAAGGCCTTAAAAAGTCTTAATTGTACAAGAAAGTCTTAATTATGATTTCAAGAGGTCTTAAATTTGGAGACGGAAAGACAAGAATTGCGATATGGCTGAATATGACGATTAAACTTCAAAATCTATGATTTCATTAAATAAACATGAGCGCTGCAAGCTCAAAGTCCGGTGCTGCGCTGCTTTGTGTTCTGTCTTTACCGGGAAAACCGTTATATTTCAGCCAAACGCGACACCTGCTGGCAGAGAATGAATCCGTTAACAGGTTAAACTAGTGCGCGTACGAGTTTCACTGCACGATTCAGTCTATTAAAATACATTTACAGTGATCACGTAATTTAAGATATGGGGGCAGAAAATGTATAGCCTATATTTATTTCATTCATATAGTTAATATCACACTAAGAGTGCCATTTTTTTTTTCTCCAAAAATCAGCATGATTACAAATGTGATTTTGATTTTATGCAACAGTTCAATAAACAAGAAGTTAATATTACGAGACTTGTTTTAGACACCATATTTCCTGCTTTTGCTCTATTTCTACAACAAAAATAATTCCAGCCACAGCGCTGTTTCGCGTCTCTGAGCAACATGACAGTGTTTTGTTCCTGAATGAATCAACCGTTTAAATGATTCGGTTCAATCGCAATGACTCCCTTATTAACACTGACTTACTGCCACCTATTGGCCGTTTTAAAGGCCGTTTTAATTTCACATTTAAAGTATCTTTATTTTTAAAAATAATTTCAAACATCAGTTTTCAACGTTTTGTGTTTCAAATATCAAAACATTATTTCTGCATTTGTAACTGCAGGTTAGCATTCTATGTCCCTCTGAGCTGCATTAAACAGTGTGTAAATACATCTAAATGCCACTTCAGATGCATTGCAAAGATAACTTTTGTTGATACTGATTTCATTTGCTTGGTAACAGCCCAAATGCAAGAATTTGACTCAAAAGATGATGCACACTTTTAGAAAAAATGGCTTAAAGGTAAAAATGCCCATAAAACTTGTTGGAAAAGACTCATTTCTATCACTGCTGTGAACTGACCACACAGAATATGAAGAATATTAAAAACATTCAGGAGTCAGCTGTCCATGGTAATCTTTAAGATACCAGCACAATAACACACTCAGCAAAATATTGTCTAATTATCGTTATCAATAAAATCCCAGAAAATATCAAGATATCATTTTTTGCCAGTTTCGCACACCCCTAATTCATGTTATTTAGTTTATACAATAATTTAATGATAATAATTGTTAAAATCAATATAATTATTACTTTTGACTTATCCATTTTCTTAAAAACGGTTCAAAGGCTGAAATGTAAAGTTTATCATTTTACAAAACTTTTTGTTTTTGTGTGAACTCGTATCTGAATTGTAAATCATGCTTTTTACAGTCATTTTACAGTTTAATATAGTACTATAGACATTGCCCTACCCCGCTCATATGGTATTAATTTTATTTGTGCAGGTCTTAAAGGTCTTAAAAAGTCTTAAATTTGAGCTTAAAAATCCTGCAGAAACCCTGATTTATTTTATCTGCTGTAATATCCCTCTGTTTTTGGAGATTCAAACCTGTTAGCAAATCACTTTTAAGAACTGTGAGCTGAAACCAAAAGCGATGGAAATCATAAAACACAGTACTATAAAAGAGACACATCTGAGAAGCAGAAGTCTGAGTGGGATCTGGTTGCTCTGTTTGACGTCAGTGGTGTTTCTGTGTGTTTCTGCAGGATCGTGATCTACTTCCACAGTCAGGTGGTAGATGGACAGCGGAAGATCATCGAGCTGCTTCAGGAACAGATTGAGAATGTGAGACATGAATCATGTGAACATGTGACCGTATGATCGTGTGTGTGTGACAGTAGCATGACATCACTTCCTGTTCCTGTTGATTCAGGAGGGCGAGGATAAGAAGTTCCTGATCACACGACTGCAGGACATCCATGAGCGCAAACGAGGCGGGACGCCGCGCCGTGTGAAAGGAACCAGCGAGGTACACACACACACACACACACTCTCTCACGCACACACACACACACACACACACACACTCACAATCACACGCGCACACACACACACACACACACACGCACATGCGCTCACACGCACGCACTCACACTCACACACATGCGCACTCACACACACTCACACTCACACATGCGCACTCACACTCACTCACACTCACACACATGCGCACTCACACACACACACACACATGCACACTCACACACTCACACTCACACTCACACACATGCACACTCACACTCACACACACACTCACAATCACACTCTCACACGCACACACACACTCTCTCACGCACGCACACACACTCACAATCACACACTCACACGCACACACACGCACATGCGCTCACGCACGCACACTCACACTCACACATGCGCACTCACTCACACTCACACACGCACACACTCACACTCACACACACACTCACACTCACACACGCGCACACACTCACACTCACACTCACACTCACACTCACACACGCGCACACACTCACACTCACACACACGCGCACTCACACACATGCGCACTCACACACACTCACACTCACACACATGCGCACTCACACTCACACACATGCGCACACACACGCGCACTCACACACACATGCGCACTCACACACATGCGCACTCACACACACTCACACTCACACACACTCACACACATGCGCACTCACACTCACACACACACACACACAATCACACTCTCACACTCACACGCACACACACACACACTCACAATCACACTCTCACACACTCACACACTCACGCGCACTCACACACACTCACACTCACACACATGCGCACTCACTCGCACTCACACACACACACACATGCGCACTCACACACACTCACACTCACACACATGCACACTCACACACACACACACTCACAATCACACTCTCACACTCGCACACACACACGCACGCACGCACGCACACACACGCACGCACGCACACACACGCACATGCACGCACACACACGCACGCACATGCGCTCACACACACACTCACACTCACACACATGCGCACTCACACTCACACTCTCACACTCACACGCACACACACACACACACTCTCACACGCACACTCACAATCACACTCTCACACACTCACACGCACATGCGCTCACACGCACGCACACTCACACACATGCGCACTCACACACACACACACACACATGCGCACTCACTCACACTCACACTCACACACATGCGCACTCACACACATACACATGCGCACTCACACACACTCACACACACACACACACACTCACACACATGCGCACTCACTCACACTCACACACACACACACACTCACAATCACACACACACACACTCACAATCACACTCTCACACGCACGCACACATGCGCTCACACGCACGCACACTCGCACTCACACACACACTCACAATCACACTCTCACACTCACACACTCTCTCACACTCACACACACACGCACACATGCGCTCACACGCACGCACACACACACACGCACACATGCGCTCACACGCACGCACACTCACACACTCACACTCACACACATGCGCACTCACACACACTCACACACATGCGCACTCACACACACTCACACGCACATGCGCTCGCACGCACACTCACACTCACACACATGCGCACTCACACACGCACACATGCGCTCACGCACGCACACTCACACACATGCGCTCACACTCACTCACACTCACACACACGCACTCACACACACACATTCACACACGCGCGCTCACACACACACACACACACACTCACACACACATGCGCACTCACGCACACTCACACTCACGCGCGCACGCACGCACACACTCTCACACTCGCGCACACTCTCACACTCACTCACACTCACACACACACACACACACATTCAATAACACACCTTCGAATCATGATTATATATAAAATAGTCCAGTTAAACCCAAAATTATTTAGACAGCAGATATAATTTTTGATATTTTTTACTAGTGGGTGCAGGACACTATAGTTCATTTATGTGAGGATTGCAAAATAAAGTCAACTGTGACATATTACACCCAAAAATTCTTCATACAATGGACTACCAGTAAAATATGGGACCAAAAATTATTCAGACTGAACAAAATGAAGCATTGCTTGGTGATCGGTTGAGCTGAATTGGTTTGATCTAATTGTGTTCTTAAATTTATCAGCTGACAGCTATTCAACCCAATTCATTACATACCTTTCTATCAAAGTTATCTGACATCATCAAGATCAGTTTGTTCTGACACAGTTTAACTCATCATATTTTAGTACCATTTTCTAAACTATAGCGAATAAACTGTGATAATGTGAGAAATGTTGAAGATGTCTGAATAAATTTTGGTTTGAGTGTATGTGTATATATATATATATATATAATGTCTATATATATAATGTATATATGTGTATACATATACATACACGTGTATATACATACATATACATACATACACATATATATATATATATATATATATATATATATATATAATAGGTGAAAAAAACTAAAAGAAATTTCTTAAATGAAATGTTTAATTTGAAGCACCAAAATTATTAATTGCAAAGAAATAAAAACTAAAATAAATACATTTAATTTATTTTATTTAATAATATAATAAATATTAAATCCCTCTGTATTTTGTGACTTTTAAAACATTTTAAATAGAAATAAAGCTGAAATAAAATAAAATATTAGATGAAAAACAAAAAAAAAATCAACTAATTGAAATAAGTTGATTTGAAGCACTAAAATTACTACCTGGATATAAATAAAAATTAAAACTAAATTATTTTAAAAAATAAAATAAAATAAACCTAAGTTAAAATAACCCTTAAAACATAATAAAAACCCTAAATAAAATTACTGAAAATTAAAACTTAAGTATTAAATATCAAATAACACTTCTCTGAGGCACCAATAGAAACGTAACAAGTGGGTATAAAAACCTGATCAGATGTTATTCTGTGATTTGTGATTCCTTTTTATTTCATTTTCTCCCAAAGCCAGTTTTTGGTCTGATTTGGTGTTTGTCGAGTGATTTAGATCATGTGATTTGCGTCTGGTTTCAGGATTCCAGTTATTCATGACGCTCTTCATGAACTGATGGAGCCACAGAAATGACCTGAACAGAAACTCTGATGAATGTGGATCTCTCGCAGAAACCACTCGAGTCCGTCATGAACCTCCATGATCCTGCACAGATCAGACGGATGTTTCTAGAACCCAGAATGCACTCTTCACAGGAAGACCGGAGTAAACAAACACTCACACTGCTAGCTTTGGTTAGTTGGATTCTGGTTAAATCTGTGGAAATATTACCTTTTATACTGGTGATGGTGTTTTCATGCTGTCTCTGATATTGAGACACTTTTAATTTTACTGTGAAATATTTCAGACTCACTGTTCCTCATCCCTCAGAAACCAGAAACTGGACCTTCTGTTTAATGTGCTGTGATATTAATGTTTTCACAAAAACTGTTTTAAATAAATATGATTTTTTTATTATTATTATTAAACTTTACCTTTATATTTTGCACACACACACACACACACACACACACACACACATACATATATATATATATATATATATATATATATATATATATATATATATATATATATATATATATTAAAACAAAAAATAATTTGGCAATGATCATAATATTTTTTTATGAAGGCATGCAAATGAAATAGCAGTGTTCGACAGGTATGTACACTTTACACTTTTTTCAGAAACACTCATAAATATGATTTACATAAAATAAATAACATAATGTAGCTTAAGTTTGTCGTATGTTTGAACATATTCTACAAATCACAATAGAAAGGCTGAAGGTGAATGTCAAGAAACCTGTCAAGAACATTGTTTAATATATATTTTTTTATATATTAAATGTTTAATTTTTTTTTATTTATTCAAAATATTTTTTTAAATATTCAAAGTATTTTTTTACTATCATTTTTTTTAATATATTTATTTTATTTTCATGTGTATATATATATTTTTTTAAATAAAATGTTATATATATATATATATACACACTATAATACTGACATACACATATAATTTATTTTATTTTATATATATATATATATATATATATATATATATATATATATATGTCAGTATTATAGTGTGTGTGTGTGTGTGTGTGTGTGTGTATATATATATATATATATATATATATATATATATATATACACATACACACACACATACACATAAATTATGCACGTTCTTGACAGGTTTGGTGAGATTCTGTGATCCGAGCAGCCGTTTGTCTTCACTGGATAATATATCCAGTCAGCTTAGTGGAGAGATGTGTTCAGATGTTCATATAAACATGTCCATGTGTATGAGGTGTTTGTGTGTCTCTGTTGAGTAGTCTGTTGAGTTTAGTATCCGGATTTCCAGTATTTGTTTGTGAGGTTGTTGTGAAAGTGCTTCATTATTATGGGCTGAAGTGAAAAGCATCAGAGAGTTTGACCCGTCCTTCATCCACAGAGAAAGACACAAGTGTCTGTTGTTGCTGCAGTCCACCGAGTGTCCAGTAGAGGACGTTAACCTGATTCTAGAGAATATGGTACCTGTGTGTTCACACACGGGCTCCGTCCCAAATGGAGACCTTAGCTCATTATAGGGTGGCTATATGTTGTGTTTAAAGTCAGACAGTCCAGTTTGTAAATGCATGTCCATTGTATACAATGATATATAATTAATAAATAATTTTTAAAAATGTGCTGTATAAATTAATATTAAGAGACATACATTTTACACACAATATAGTTGCTCTATTCCATCAACAAAACTAGTGGAGTTTGGTTCCTGAATGATTCAGCTTTTTTTGAACGAATCAGTTGAGTCAATGATTAAATGACTCATTCATAAAGACTGTCACTTGCTGTTTTCTTCAAGGAATCAACCGTTTTGAACTAATTAGTTGAATCAATGCCTGCGTCCCAATGTGCACACTATCCATGCTAAATTCTATGTGATATTAGTCATTTTCAATACTATTTAGGGGCAGATAGGGTGGATAGTATGCACATTGGGATGCAGGGACAGTCTTTATGAATGCGTTAGTCACTTGCTTTGTTGCCGAATGAACCAGCCGTTTTGAATGAATCAGTTGAGTCAATGATTCAATGACTCATTCATAAAGACAAAGTGAAAAAAAGTTGCGCACATCCCACAAACCCAAAATAGGGCTCAGGTGCAGGACAAAAAAAATCGAATTATAGCAAAAGAACAAACGTAATGTCCGCACACTGAATTGACTGCTCCAAAAAAAATTTTGGAACAGTCAATTCAGTGTGCGGACATTGTTTGTTCATTCATAAAGACAGTCACTAGCTTTGTTGCTGAATGAACAGTCTGTTTTGAATGAATCAGCTGAGTCAATGATTCAATGACTCATTCATAAAGACAGTAAAACAAATCATAAACAAATCAGCGTTTTCTAACAAAACTGTTGAGTCAATGATTCAATGACTCAAGTTGCTGTATTCGGAACCAGGTACTACTACTATACAACTCTTACTATTTCTGCCATATCCTAAAAATAATAAGAATAAAACATCAACTAAATGCCTAATTTTATAAAAAGGTTATAACCCTTGCCTTTATAAAAGTAATATTGTCCCTCAATGGAAACATTGTGTGAGTACTTATAGATTTGGGATTGTTTTTAGCTTCGCCGAATCCTCATTTTTGGTGCTATAGAAATGGCCACCCTCACTGATCATCAGTCATTCAATACACATCAGCTGCTCCATTTGGGACGGAGCCGGAGCGAACGCAGTCTGATGAACACCCAGGTGTGTGTCAGGTGCCGTTACTGAGCATGCCCAGTAGTTTGTGGGGCTCCATGCCGTGCTGCTGTGCCACGCGCTGCACGTCGAAGCCCAGGTGCGTGAGGAACTGGATGACGCCCATCTCTTGCCCTGTCAGCTGCTCTCTGATGGTGGGGCAGGTGGGGTTACAGTGGGGCCAGGGGCAGCTGTCAATCAAGTGCAGAGGACAGCCCCTGGGCGGAGCCTGAGTGCTGCTGCTGTTGCCGTGGTGACGGAGGCTGCGGTCCCAGCACTGCAGCGCTCGAGGAAGTGAGGTACCTTTGACGTGGATGTCCATCCAATAACTGGAGGAAAAAGACTGACTTACTGCATACAGAATACAGTAACTGAAGAGTTGCATCATGGATAATGTATGTACTGTACACTGATTCTTAAAG
>JAFVLL020009746.1:0-44231 GCA_021397915.2 Tor tambroides | reverse complement strand
GTGTGTTTCTGGCTTTGTGGAATCTGAGTTGTGTGTCTCGAGTCCAAGATGTGATCTTCCATTGGGTTGGGTTCAGCTAATCTTGTCTATCTTTGTGAAAATTAGTGTGTTTTTGAACAAGAAAAAAGTGCTGATTTTTATCCATGTGTTTGCTGCTGAAACTTGGGTGCATTCGGTGTAGAAAAAGTGATATTAATAAATCACTACTTTGTCGCAGCCTAAATTGCCTGCTTGTGATTGCAATGCAGCGGGAGGTCATTTTGAAGGCAGAAAGAAAAGTGAGCTCTTTGAATTCAAGCTTTGATTGCTTCAGATTTTTGTGTTCACCCTGTCAGACCATTTTTCACAATCATCTTAACCACAGTAAAATGCAGCAGGAAATGGAACATGCTTCAGCTGGGGAAAGAAATTACTGCAAGTTTGGCCTTTGAGAATGTGTCAGGGTTTGATTGACGGGCCCAGATTCGAAAAAGAATTGGTGTTTTTTTTTTTATTGCAGACAAATAAGCTTGCATTAACATTATAGCTAAACTTTTGTAGAACAACTGGAAGAATACTGGTTTATGTGTTATAGCCAGTTTAGAATTTAATTCAGTGTGAGGAAATAAAAGACAATATAAGAAAGATTGATTGAGAAACCCAGCTTGTAGCAGTTTTGCAATGGCTGGCTGTATTTTACCACCTCAACTACAATGAGTGTTATTCAACAGCTTCATTGATTGAAATGGAAGTGTTGCAGAACGCTGCATGCAAATAACCAGCTCAGCCTGGCTTGAATAGTTGTATGAAACAGTGTACTGTGTTTTTCTGTTCATGTTTCAAAATTTTTGTCATTTATGAAGTGTAAATCCTACAGTCAGTCTACAGTCAGCTCTGGAAAACAAATCAGCAAACATTTGTTTGTCTGCGGGTGGGTCCCGTACACACTGGACCACACGCTGCGTGCTTGAAGTGTAGACAAACTAGAACACTATAATGGGAGCATTTGTCACATTACATCACTAGCATTGCTTCACTTGTACATGCACACTCAAATGCCTAATATTAGACATTAGTTATTATCCTGATGTGTTATGTGGAGAATAATGGTTAAATGTTTGAAGAATAAGCCTATATACACTTTTGCCATATGTAGCAGTCCACTGGGGGTCACCTTTATTTGTAAGGTGTTTTACCAAGGCTTAAAACATGTTAAATGTGTGATTTACTTAATCCAAAGCATATCTGGAATGGGTATACATGATGCTAGCCAAGTCTAGTACAATACATGGCCAAAAGTATATAGACGCCCACTTATAATTAACAGGTTTGGCTATTCCAGTAAGTGGTTTTGAAGATAAATCCTCACTATGCACATATGGATGTGGGGTTTGGGTACTTTCGGGACATATAACAATGGTATGTTTGTGGAAATTATAGTAACAAGGGGATTTTTGTTTTTGTTATGAATGTAGCACATGGTTATGATTAACATCGCACATTTATGCACTCAGGGGTTATGTGAATGAATCCTGAATGTTGCCATTCTGTGAAAATCTGCTCTCTCACATGTGCCTGAGATCAAAGTAGCTCTGGTAGAGCATGTTGATACTTATTAATGGGCCTCTTTGTCAGGACTGAGCTCTACAGACTTTCAGCAAAGTGGCCTAAAATTGCAACATAATTGGGCCATCTATGAGTGTGAGGCTAAACATTCATTCCCTTCCTCCCCAAAGACTCTCCCTCTCTCCCTCTACCTGTCTTTCTTTATAACCACTCTTAATAGTTAATTTGGTATTGCACTTCTGTTCGGTAGTAGCAGGATAACTTTAATCGTTTGCTAAACAAAATCAAAATAACAGGATTGATATTTTATTTTATTTTATTATTACTTTCAAGGATTTCCTGTTTAAGTTTTAGTGATTCATATTCTGTTACAATCAATTTAGTGGAAAATATCAGGTTTCTGTCATTTATTCTTGCATTAAAACCATATCAATAAAGAATGTTTTGTATATAAATAGTTTTGTCATAAAGCTACTTTTTGTATACTGTATATATGTTTGGTAGGACTTACTATTGTTGCAGCTAGTCAGATTTGCTTGCCAACATATCTTGTTAACCTGGGCACACAATTTATTTTTATACTTTTTAATAATATATTATATAATAATATAATATATGATGTTGCTAAAAGAACATTACTTTGTGTATTTGGTGTAATGCAATGTGTTTACGTGGTTCGAGGTTCAAAAAACACATTATTTTCCACATACTGTACATTATTGTTGCTCCTCTATGCTTCGCCTTTCTGAAGCTCATCGTTCTGAGAAGCGAGGTGTGCTCTGATTGGCCAGCTATCCAGTCTGTTGTGATTGGCCGAATACCTCAAGCGTGTGACGGAAATGTTACGCCCCTTACTATGTTGTGATGCCGTGTCCCGGCGCGGAGAGACTAAAACAATAAAACCCATTATAAACAAGGCATTTGTTGCATTCAGTGAGGACATAATTACTGATTATAATGACTCATACGGTCTTTTTACGCATTGCGCCGCGTAAACATAACACCATGTCTGCATTTGTGATCATAGAAACGCCAAACAAGCACTACTCTACACTGCTCAAAACTCGCGTTTGCATAGTCAGTAGCAAATTCTTTAAATATCGAAACGTGCTTACAGGCTGTGAGTCAGAAGCACCAGACTGTCCTTGCGACGTTGGAATTGCCCCACTTTATAGTGTTCACAGCCATTCATAGTGTTCACATTGTAGGCTACTCTCTCCCAGGATCAGGAAACAGTCCTCCGTAAAATGTGCTGCACACACTCGAATATTTGCGTTGTACTGTTCTGGAACAGTGTTGTAAATATAACTTAACCACTGATTTCTAGTTGTGTACTCATTTGGAAGCCCAAACAAAGTAGTTTCGCTTTCACAACGAAACACACAGCGTCTCCACGACATGGCGGCGGCAATAACAATACTACAGCGAGAATAAAAGTTTTTTTAAGAGAATAAAAGCGCCTTTTGTCATTGCGTATACATTTGGGCAGTGTTATGCAAATCTTCCCACACCGTGACGTAGACATGTGGGGGCGTGTTTGAATGAGCCATTTTAGGAAGGCATGGCAGAGTCTTAACTTTTATAAAGAATATCTCTTTGGGTTTGAGACTTTAATCTTTGCAACTTTACAGATGTTATATATGCACAAACAGCTTGTAACACTCCAAAGACAAAGGAAAACATGAAATCGCATCATATGACCCCTTTAAATTTATAGAAAGGCACGTACGTATATCTGTAGTTTGGCTCAGCAGTAATGAAATATAGTTGACGCCTTGTGTTGCACTGTATAGACATTGGGGGATCCTAGAAAGTCAGTGAGCACGGCAAAGCAAGGCATGAGCGATGCGTGAAAGAAATTCAGATTCACCGACTGAGAAAATGGAGTGAGAGGTGAGATCGACACAGAACGGGACAGTGTAGGACAGTCTGGACTTGTTCCTGTCCACTGTCCAATGAAGAGGTGTTTAATGAGAACTCAGGGAGAGAAAAAGCGACAGCGAGGGAGTGAAGGAGACAGCAAACCTGAGAAATTGAATGTGAAGTGTAAGGTAGAATGAGAGAGGAGTTTGGAATATAAAACTGGTTTTGGCATTAAATATTAATCTTCCTCAGGTTTGGAAGAGCAGTACGTTTCTTTCCAAAGCACAGCGAAACACTCAGCAAAGGGTACGAACCCCAGAGGGAAATGTAGCTCACACCCATAAACCACACAGCACACACACAGCGAAAGAGAGAGAGAAAAAAATGAAACAGATTTTCTCTAATGAACTGTCATCCACAAGCATGAACATTTAAATCAGGACACACCTGCGTCCACAGGCATAACATGCTCACGCATCACATCCATATATGCGAAGTACCTCACATACTCTCTTCTCTCAAACTCATAATATTACATCACAGTAAGATCTTTAGCCAGTGAAGCAGAAATCTGCATCCGACTGTGCATTCACATCCCCCAATATGCACATCCCCCAGCTGTTTCAGCACAAACTGTTTTTTTCGTTTTCAATTTACCACTGCATCCTCACATTTCAATAATGCATGGTTTAAGAGAGAAACAGAACAAGACATTATATTGTGCCTCGGTTTAGTTTAATTTAAAGTACCTGTACTAGAATGCTTTAGCAATGTTATAACCCTTTATTTTTGCTAATGATTGATTGTCATTCAAAAAAAAACCTTATTGATGATTTATTTGTTATTTTGTTCATTTCACAAAATAAATGTAATGCACTTAAACCTGAAACTGTATAATAAAATGTGTGATTTTCTTTGAAGCTTTGCAAAAAAATATTGTGCATAAATGTTGCTATTTTCTTTTAAGTTTTTTTATTTTTATCTCTTTTTGTCAATTTTTCACATACAATAGTTAATAATATTTAAAATAAATGCTTATCTTTTTTAACTTTGTTCAACAAAGAATCCTGATAGATCATGTGAAGGATCATGTGACACTGAAGACTGGAGTAATGGCTGTTGAAAATTCAGCTTTGCATCACAAGAATAAATTACATTTTTAGTCCTTTTACTGTACTTTTAATATAGATAAATGTAGCCTTGGTGAGTAATTTAAAAAATGCACCAACCCCAAACTTTTCGGTGGCTGTGTACATGCATATAAACAGGGAGACCAAAGGCTGTTTGTTTTGAATAGAAGTCAATGAAGGAGAGTATGCTTAAGATACTTAAGTATTTTGTGTGAAAACAGCTTGTCACATGAATTGACTGCCTTTCTGCTAATCTTCAAAGTGTTTGCATTGACAAATTCATTTTAGAGTGAGTTATTTTTGGCTTTCACTAAATAGCTGTTTTATCACCTGTTTGAGTCAAGGACACTTTTTTTTCCAACTGGTGTATTTCATTTTACGACTCGTTTACTTGTAAAAGTAATGCCAAGGTTATATGACTTGCTCACAATGTGCACCTGATCCTCTCTAGCATCTCTAGCAATCTCTAGCATCAGTAAAACATAATTGATTCCTTTATCACCTATAATGTAGTAATGAATAATTTCCACACAAGCTTGTCTTTTACCACAAAGTCCACCTTATGCCGAAAGATAAATGATTAATAAGGTCATGGGCAGGTCGAATCAAATATCACACTCCCGGATGAACAATAACAGTTCCCCAGCCCAGGTGTCATCATCCCAACTCTCTAGTTCCCATCTATTGCCTGTGCAATGTGATATGTAATTCAGCCAGAGCCATTCAGTTTTATAATAAAAGATGGCCTTGCAGCCCCAGTGTGGGTCAAGGAGAGCGTCTGGCCCACATTAAATAGAAATCTGCCTTAATGTCATACATGAGGTGATATGGGAGTTGGCTTGAGCTGCATGTGTCAGAAAGGTTCTTCTCCTACAGGTCTTTCATTAGCATAATAATAATGTTTTATGTATGTATATATTTATACAAGGTGAATTGGATGATGGCAGTCTGTGTATATTGTGCCCTGCTTTAGTGGATAAAGGTAAAAGGCATAAATGGATCTGTTTGATCACACACAAGCATATGTACATACAGACTACCATCATCCACTTCACCTTGAATAAATATATATACATGTGAATAATCCTTGAATAAATATATACAACTGGAGAATATACAGTATATATAAAATTATATATTAAAAAAAAACCCCAGCTTGATTCTGTGATGAGCAATTAATAAACTGTTTTTTGTGTACCTTTTATGTACCTTGTATTATTGTCTTGGTCATGGCTTTATCCTCAATCCAGTCTAAGCCTCTTATTAAACCCTCAAATGGATTTATTTGCGTTTTATCTGAACAAATAACTTGCTGCAATCACATTTGCGACGATGGCGGGAAATCTAGGTGCATCTAAAGGTTGGATACAATAGGAGCTTTCTTTTGAGAAGCCGTCGAGATGATTCATTCGCATGTAGGTGATGTCTTGCGCTTCCAAAGACTTAGATGCAACCAGCAAATTCAATTATCTACCTTCCCTTAACTAGGTTGTCCCAACAAAAGTGGGCAATCAATCAGGAAGACAAGGTCAGAGAGGGTACTAATTGGCTGATTGCGTAGGAGCATTAATATTAAAATCAATGTGTGCGTGTCATAACACCATAAGTACTCTAAGGAATCAAAAAATGTTCTTAAAAGCAGAGTTTTTGGTCATTTTGCAGCATGTTTTACCTCCCAAATACTGCATACTATACCTAAAGTATGATGGGCCATTTATCTTCATCTAGAGTTTTGATCTGAAATCTTCCTGCTTCTACTTGGAAAATCAATGACTATGGCCATGACGAGAAATTTGAAATATTACGTGGTCCTTGTGACTTGCTGCCAGCCGTGTTCCCATTTTTAACCCCCCCCCCCCCCCCCCTTTGGCCATTTTCACTTATGAGCCTGTATGGCGGCCTAGAGAAACTACCTAACTGAAAGTTAGTTGTTCTTTAGCCCACCACTGTACTGTATATAGTGTACACTCATAATATTAAATTCATACATGGTGCATCGTGGTGTGCAATAAAGTCAGCAGTTCACCCATTTCCCCCTGATAACAATTGCTATATCCTGCTCAGCCTTCTGGGAAATCCCTATAGTTTAGCTGACCCCTAATTAAAAGTCCTGCAGCCGCTCATTAGTTCCTCGCTGCCCTGTGAAACGAAAGTGTGTAGCGGAGCAGAGCTATTGATCACATTAGCATAAAAAGCTGCAGCGGCAGGTGACCTGAACTGATCGCTTCTCCCCGCAGCAGAGGTCATAGAGCAGGGGTACGACCCACCTTGAGCTCCATGAATACTATTATGGCCACCTTTGTCATTACTGCATTGGTTATGGGTTAGTGATGAAAGTACAGTGTTAATATGCAGAGGTCAGAAGGACACTGACTTTAGGTGTCTGACAGAGACTATTTGACCTCCCTGGTCTCTTATTCTTTCTATTCTTTCTGTCTTATGTAAGAGGAGCACTAAATGACTCCTTCAGCAGAAATATAGTATAGTATAGTTACAAGAATAGAACAAGAGAAACACTTCGTTTTTTCTTTCATATTGTGATATTTGTGCCAGTATCATCTGTCATGATGCCAAGGGCAAAACAGTGGCATTTGGCTGTTAAATTCTCAACACGACAAGTGCAATAAATCAGTAGAGAGAGAGAGAGAGAGAGAGAGAGAGGGAGAGAGAGGGAGATGGATGGATAGATGGATAGATACATTGATACCAACAATACATTGTATTATTGATTTTTCTTTTATCCCAAAAATCATTAGGACATTAAGTAAAGATCATGTTCCATCAAGATATTTTGTAAATTTACTTCTGTAAATATATCAAAACTTAATTTTTGATTAGTAATATGCATTGCTAAGGACTTAATTTGGACAACTTTAAAGGCAATGTTTTCAGTATTTAATTTTATTTATTTATTTATTTTGCACCCTCAGATTCCAGATTTTCAAATAGTTGTATCTCGACCAAATATAGCTTTCAGATTATGTATAATCTCAATAAAAAAAAAATTGACCCTTATGACTGGTTTTGTGGTCCAAGGTCACATATATTATATTTTACTATATTTTTTTGTAGAAAACATATCAAAAATACACATACAAAATACTTTTGCAGTGATATTTGCATTCCTCTTAATCATAACATCCATTATTTCAAATACATTTTGTCATTATTTACAGAACAGGTCTACTGTACATTTTATGCATAGCCATATTTCAAGTCTAGGTTGTTTACCAATGGGAAAGATAAATGTCAACTTAATTTTCAGTCTTTATGAAACTGTGAGACTAGGTAAGTGGTTCTGGGCTGTTTATTGCTTCTCATTACCCAAAAGGATCCGCTGATCCACTAAATAGAATTAGGGAAGTACCAGTAACTGTATTTAAAGCTGAGGCTGTAAAAGATTAGAAATCATCAGCAGATGTGCATGGTTTATGAACCGTGGTATGCAAAAGCAGGAGAGGAACGAGAAAGGAAGCAGTGTGTCCTTTATCAAAGTCTGCAAGTTGAGGACACTCTAGTATGAAGAAAAGTGAAAAATGAACTGGCTGAATGTTAGAGGTCAGAAACAAGAAGGGCAGAAGAGAACAAATTTTATTCCCTCTCTCACTCTCATGCTACTCTATTTAGTATGAGGACTGAAACCCTGTGCCAAATTTGGTCGCAAATAATCAGGAAAATAAAAGAAGAATAAGATGTTAATACAACATTAATGATGCAAAATACTGGCTCTTACAAACACTCAAGGGGACACAAGTGTTCCCTCGATTGGCTGCAAAGCTCTGCGCACAAACACACACTGACATCTCAACGCTGTGCCAGCCTCTACACCCAGATGCACGCAAGCACATGAATTCTTAATTGTTTTCCTGGAGTTTTGAGTTTATAATCATGTTTAGAGTGAACTCGGTGGCAGCACAAATGTCTATGGTGACCTATATTCTCTGATTGCTGTTGCCTTTTTGTAACAATGGAGAAGTTGTGTTCTAATTATTCTGGCTCGAGCTGCAGTCGCTAATCAATAGGAGTTTAGATTCTTCCTGCTTAAACTTTTACTTCATTTCTTGCCTATTGCACTCACCTGTGATCTTTGGGTTGAATTGTTCCATTATGGAAATCATTAAAATGAATGAATTCATGATTTGAGTACAATGGGTCTAAAGTCCCCCTTAAGGATTTTTTTTTTTTTTTTTTAATTGGATATATTTTTTTAAATTATTCTAAATGGATCAACACAATTAGTGGGGGACAAAGTTCTAAAGAACTTTTAGAAACAACTTTAGCAAAAGGTTTAATTATTTAATAAATAAGAACAAGAACAATGATGATTTTATATATATATATATATATATATACTGTATGTAGTTTGTATTTCTGATCAGAGGTGACATACATTTTCAAACGTTACATTTTCAAAGAACATTCTTCACCAGAAATGCCCTGCAGACTACCGTATAGGGTTAAGGCTACATAATTATTCTACTTTTTTTTTTCTTTTTTTTTCTTGTCATCATCTGTTCAATTTTCTTCTGATAAAATGTAAACCTTCTACTGTTCTTTCACGTATAGCTGAGCCTTTTTTAATGTGCCTTAGATCAATTACAGCATTGAGGAGAGACAGGGATCATATTAAATTAATCACAATGATGAATGTAAACCTCAAAATCTGGTTTCAATGCAAACTCTGTAATGAGGGTAAACAGTGAGCATGAGGTCCCTCTAGACCATCTTGTGCGGTATATTACAGTGACTCATTGTCTCTCAGCTTTAACCAGTCAAACATTCCCCAAACCGATAGAGGATACCTGGAAAATATACATACCCAATTAAACCTTGATGCCAGCTTCATTTTCCACTTTCCCCTGCTGTCTCTTTCTTTTCCAGCCTGGAAACACTTCACAGGAAGATTATCTTGCATGAGGGAGAAGAGTTTGTATTTGGGAACTAGAAACGGGACACATAACATCCTTACCACATTATACAGCCATGTCAGCCTGGGAATGCTTTCAGTGAACAGACGGTGTTTTCCCCTGACACTGCATGAGTGAAATAAGAGTGTGGGGTAAAAAATACAAACAAGCATGGATGTTTTGTCATTTCATCTGCTTGTTTCTGTCTCTCTCTCCTTCTCTCTTCAGATTGCTGAGTGGATTCTGCGAGGGTCTGCAGACAACAGAAGTGTGTAGTGTGTGTCCATTGAAGAGACCGTTTCCCCTCTGCTGATAATGAAGCACCATTTCCACATGAGGAGGCAGTGAGTATTTCATCTATGACTGTAGCCACATGTGCATGGAGAGCCATCAATTCCCTTGGTTCACCGTGTGTCTTTGAAAGCTGTCCCTCTGTGCCTTCGTGCAAAGCCGTTCTCAATTTCAGCCTTCTATCAAGTACCTGGCCAAGATTACACAAATGTCATTTTAATGTCCCCCAAAAACCTCACCTCAAAGGGTCTCTCTTTGCTCTTTGAAACTGTTCTTTTCATTCCCGAATGTTTGATGTGCACATTTTTAAAAAGCTGCTAGACACATTGTTAGGGTCCATATATAAGACCCCATGAAATGACTTTACTTTTTTTTCCCCTGTTGATGTATTTCCTATTGAAACAGGAAATTTGGGTGGGACATACTGAAGGGATTATGTATTTTTTAATAGTCAGTTGGCTGTCACTAAGATTTGCTCCATGCTAGTTGGGTGAAGATGGTAATAGGGGGCGGGACATTGTCATTCTAGTGAACTTCTGATTGGATAAAAACCTGTGAGGTGTGTAGTGCAGGATGAGTCATCAATATATGAATAACATCAATAATTTGTCTGTTAGTAGATTGTTTGTTGCTAATATATTTTGACGTTTGCATCACATAACCAGCTTCATATATTACTTTTCCGACATAGTAAAGTTGCTCAGAGCACTTGAGTACAAATCCTGTAAAACATGAGTCACTATAAAAAAAAAGCTCCAAAGACTCATAGGTCTTTGATGGCTGAGGATGGCTACTTCAGCAAATGTGTTTTTATCTCATTTTATCTCATCACTTTTCTTAACATTATCAGTTATGATTAGGTTAGGGTTTTATGTAGGTGGTATGTTATTTTCAGAGCATTATTACTTTATTGCCAGTCACCATACATTTAATTTCTGAAATGCTGTGAACTTTTTTTTCCTAATGAGCCTGGGTTGAGCATATTGATTTTATGTAGAATTACATTAATTATATTGTAGTTTTTTATTTAAATTAAATTAAAGTTATATTAAGTATAGGTGGATGCAACTTAGCTCATGATATTTGAAGAACATTATGGGATTGTGTGATGTGGTTTTGTGGTTGTTCATCAGGGAACAGTGAGCGATGTTGACAAAGGATTGTGTATTATTCAACCCTCAACTTTCAGTTATTCATGAAGCTGATGTAATGCCACAAGAGACCGCTGCTTATGTTTGCTGAGAGTGGTCTTTGACTAATGCTCATTCAGAGTGATTTCAGCCCTGTGGTGCTTGAAGAGGTGAGATAAAGACATTCTTTAAGTATACCAATAGTGCCTCAAAATCACAGTCCTATAGATAACAGCTAAGTATTTGACTCCAGTGAGTTTGTAAATTAGCATTACGTGAGTAGCCAATGTTAGAAACGATTAGCTGTGAAGACATGATTGTGTGTACTAACCTTTATATTTGAATTTACTGGAAATTCACAATTTCATTGAGGGCAAATAAAAAATAACAGGATATAATGAGATTAATGTTTTTAACAGTTTGAGTGGAAATATTTCAGTATTGCTTTCACGTTACGTCTGAAAGAAAGGTACAATTACAAACAAACAGGCAGCATGTAAGACATTTTGCTCATCAGCTCTTGTACACAGGCTTATTTCACTAATGCTCTTAAAGCTGAAATGTGTTGGATTTGACAACTCCATAGCCTTCAGACCCAGGGTCTCATTTATAAAACTACATAAATGACTTCCAAGAAGATGTGCAACCACAAAAGAAGTTTCTGAAATATGATATATGCTGGATAAAACCACTAAAAAGAAACAGGAATGGCCTGTGATAAAAGAGATTGCACTGAATAAAGTCTTTTTTCTTAATAAATATCTTTGTTTTCCAGTATTTGTTGTTTTAAGAAAAACAAATATGTCAGCAAAATTACATCAGATATTAAGACTGGTTTTACAGAATATATCTAGTGCAAATGTGCAATTCACTCCACTGTAAATTGTTTTTAGTTGTTTTAAGCATAAAACTAACTTAACTTATACAGTTTTGCTTCTCAGGTAAATTTATAGTTTTATGAATGTTCATATGTTTGTCTCGACAACAAAAGATACTGATTAAGAAACTGAATAATTGCAGTGTCAAAAAAGTGTATTGTCTGATATCAGCTTGCTAAACACAATATAACAAACCTGCATGTGACTTCACAGTATACGTACAAAGCCAATCTGATCAAAACAGTCAAGACAGCTGACCACCAGCCAAATCACCTGTTTGAAAGTGTCTGGCATCATTACATATATATTGCAGGGCCACGTGTTAGTCAGAGTCAAGGGGGCCTCAGAGACTGGCTGTTATTGGATTGAAAAAGAAAAAAAAAAAACGGATCTAGGCTGCAATTTTCTTTTTTACCCTTGTAGTTCCTTAACTGAGAAAACTGTTGATATACTGTACGTTAACAGTGGATAATTAGGAGATTATAGCTCAGGTAATCTGATGTTGGTTTAGTACTTGATACTCAGTAGATCTGAGCACAGTTTGAGACATTATGAGGTCTTTTTTAAACTCCAGTCACATTACATTTGCCTTTTTCTGAGGAAAAAAAAATATCTAAAAGCACAACATTTACATAGAAGTCTCTGTAAGATCTTGTTGTCATGTAATATCATAACTGTCTATAAGAAATAATTGAAAAATTAAAACTATAATTTCTGATTTTTCTTTATTAAGGCTCCTGAAAGTGATGGTGCAAATGTGGAAACCTAATTTTTTTCAAAACCTCTAGAATGGCCACCGATATCTTTTATTTCTTTTCACACAAATGGTGATTATAAGGGCAGATTGTTGATAAATAAAGACTTATTTTAAATGGCTCCTTGTTCAATAATACGTTATGACCTCAAAATATTTTCCAAGGCAGGAAGTCAGGCAAGTGCTTTCCTTGAGTCACGTGTTTTCCTATAAAAGAATAGCTCACCTTCTCGCACACACTCTCTCCAGTTTTTTTTCAATCAAAGCTTTCTCCATAAGAGCTCTTCATCAGTTTCAGTGCTGTTGATACGCGGTGTCTCAGTGGAAAGGCGTCTCACACAGAGACTGTGTGATTTTTGCAGATCTCTGGGTCATTCAGACTTACAAACAGATCGAAGGATCAGGTTTGCTTGAAGTTTTTACTGTCATCATCATGTCTTTCAAAGCTTAGATTATGTTAGACTCAGTGCAGTTATTACAACTACAGTTCTGTGTGTCCTTTGTTGCTTTTTGTAATAGGTTACTTCCTGTTCTTTGTCTTTTGTAGGGGATAGAAACTGGCCTCTGCTTGACCTGCAGTAAGTAAATGACTATCATTAGGGGATGGTATGGGTTCATTACAGAGAGTGTGCTCTTTCTCACGTCACACTGTCGTTCTCATTGAACTGCATGTTGTGGTGACCAGGCCTGAGGGATGCAGGTAGAGCTGAGTAAAGCTGAGGAAGATATGCTCATGTCTTGTTCATTAAAATCTGGTCCACTCTGTTGAAAGAACCAGTTTATATATATATATATATATATATATAACATTATATTATATTATTATATTATTGTTATGTGTAGCTGCAAGTAAAAGAAGCGCGCGACGAAGGAGCAGAATCAACAGGGTTTTTAATCATAAATCCAGGAAAAATCCAACATTCAGCAACACAAGTCAAATCAATAGCGGACAAAAGACCAGGGGAGAACACAAGACTTATAAACAGGGAACGTAATCAGGGAGAACAGAAACAGGTGGAGTAATTAATCAAAAACCATGGAAACTAATAGACACAGGAACTCAGGGAAATGTGGAAACAGAAACAGAACAAAAACAGACCATAACCGTGACAGTTCACCCCCTCCTGGAACGGCAAGTCCTCGCGCCGATAAAAATAGTCCAACAGAGGAGGGAGGGTGGGGGTTCAGGAGGTGGGCATGGGGCAGGCAATGGGAAAGGGGCACAATTCATTGGGCCAGGGTGGAGTAGATGGAGGAAGGAGCCAGGGAGGAGCCCGGAGCAGGAAGAGCCAAGTGGGGAACCAGAGTCCAGCCAGGAAAGCGGCCCATGGCGGAGTCGCCGGAGAGAGGAGCCATGGTGGAGTTCAGGCAGGCGACACCAGGGAGCAGACTGACGGAGATGATGCCGGTGGAGTAGGAGCCCAGGTCGGAGACAAGCAGCCGCAGAGCCAGGGTGACACCGAGGATCCGGAGGGCCTAGGCGGAGCCGGCGGAGCCGGGGATCTGGAATGCCGCAGCGGGGCCGGAGCGACAGAGGACGAAGGCGGTACCGGAGGGAGGGAGGAGCCCGATGGAGCCAGAGGGACAGAAAGACGAGGTGAAGCTGGAGGAGTGGAGTCCCGAGGTGTAGACAGGGGGACGACTGACCAAGGTGGAGCCGGAGGGACGAGGGAGTCCGGTGGAGCTGGTAGGATGACGGGCCATGGTGGAGACGAGGGAGCCAGGAGCCAAGGCGGAGCCGATGGATTGAAGGACCGAGGTGGAGTCCCAGACTCAGAGGCTGGAGGCGGAGACTGGGGATCCTCCAACCCCAAGGTAGCTGGTGACAGGAAGTCCCAAAGCACAACCGACCCACCGGTCATGGCGTGTTGATGGTGAGCTGAGGGGCTTTCCTGAGGCAGCGGAGACTGGACTGAAGGACTGGCTGGCTGATACCGAGGAGGAGGGAGTGGGAGGCTGGGTGGGGACCTCCTTGAAGTTGTTGGTGAGGAGCTGGCTGGTGAAGGAGAACTGGACGGAACCAGCAGGGGCTCTGGAGAGCTGGACGGAACCAGCGGGTAAGGGAGAAGCCAGAATTCCTCCTCATTCAATAGTTCAGAGTCCAGTAACAGCTGACCCTCAGTGGTGGGAGTGTGGGCGGGGTTATCCTCCATTCCCTCGATCGCCACAATTATTTCCACAACGCACGGTGTTGCCGGCTCACGTACCTGGTCAGTCGTGCTCTTGAGCCCTAGCTCCGGGGCGATGATTGGCTCTGTCGCTTTAAATGGCGCTGGCTCTTTTATCGCGGCAGGCTCGGGCTCTGCGGCTGCGGTGGGCTCTGGCGAACGCTCCGTGCCACGTGATGGTGATGGCTGGCTGGGCTCTGGATCGGGAGTGGGGCTGGAGTAGTCCTCGGCGGGGCAGATGGAGAAAAACAGTCCATTATTCTCCAGCACCCACTCCACACAAGCGGCAAAATTCTCCTTTGGACCGTCCAGTGGCAGGCGTGCCTTACACCGCTCACTCAGGCTGGTGATGTAGAAAACACAGAGCGAGCAGTCCGGGAAGTGAGTAAGGCATGCCACATCAATAAAGTCCCTGGTGTGGTCTTCCAGCGGACGGTCCTGCTGCTCCAGGCAAAGCAGCTGGACTGCGGGTAGGTCCATGGTGGGAGAGGGATGAAAGAAACAAAAACAAACAAAAAGAAAAACGCCGCTAAACATCACTCAATTGATGGTCCGCTATTCTGTTACGTGTAGCTGCAAGTAAATGAAGCGCACGACGAAGGAGCAGAATCAACAGGGTTTTTAATCATAAATCCAGGAAAAACCCAGCATTCAGCAACACAAATCAAATCAATAGCAGACAAAGGACCAGGGGAGAACATAAGACTTATAAACAGGGAATGTAATCAAGGAGAACAGAAACAGGTGGAGTAATTAATCAAAAACCATGGAAACTAATAGACACGGGAACTCAGGGAAATGTGGAAATATATATTATATTATATTATATTATACCATGCTGTTCAAGACTGGTTTATGATGGATAGGTTCTGGTCTTGAATTCAGCTAGCTACCTTTGTGTTGCTACTCTTTCCTAACCACAAATGGTCTGTTTGTTTGTTTGTTTCCCCCCATGAGCTCAAAAATCAATTGAAACACTTTGCAGCTAGTTTTTAGAAAGAGATTCATCTATGGAGTTCAGACTGCACTTCATAATGGTCACGTAACACCAGCACTCTGTTTAACAACAGCTTTATAAATATGTAACTGCTTCTGCAGAATATCAGCTTTCAGTGCATTTTCCCAAATATTATCTCCAAAGGCAAACAAACTTGCACAATGTTGACTGTTCATATTAATAAACAATTAAGGTCATTTTTGTTTCTAGCCACTGACTGTTCTAACATTGGGATAATAATTATACTTGATAATGATAAATTATAATTTCTGTTCTTCATAAAACATATTGTGTATTTTCATATACAGTACATAACACACACACAAACTTTATAGATTAATAATAAATAATATTAATAACCAATAATAATAATAATTCACTGTAGTGCTGTAGTAGCTTGTAAATGTCACTTAGTGTATGTAAAAAAAAAAAAAAAAGAAGAAGAAAAAAAAAAAGAGAATAATCCAGCCACCAGCTCTCCTCAGGCTGTAAATACATCTGGAAACAAGCTGCTGTTCTTTTGAAATGTTCTTATGAATTCAAAGCATTGTACGCTGTGTAGCTGTTTGATATTGAAATGTTTAAACCAAGAGCAATAAGCCTACAAGTCTTCTAATATATGAGGAACAACTTGGAAAATTGCTGATCCATCACTGCTGTCTATGTGAGGCATAAAGATAAACAACTCCCTCACTCCCTCTCTCTTTCTCTCTTTCTCCTTCTGTTCTGAATCCAGTTTATTTTCCATTTAATTACTTATGTCCTTCCTAAAGTTTCAAACATCCAAGTCAGTATAAGATCAACTGCACAAATTAATAAAACATTATCAACCAGACTGCAATTGTAGGATCTTGCTTATGCATGCTTATGGATACACTTTTTGTTGGCTGAATTGTGTTAGTTTTGCAATTTCGGCAGTGCAAAGTCTGCATGCTGAGAAAATAAAGCTGTTAGACATGAAAGAGTTGGGCAAAAAGTATTAAAGTTGTCAAAACATGCTCTGTGAATTTAATTTATCTGCCCATTTGCTCCGCTCACACACTCGTGGTGCCATTGCACTTATGAAAGAAAGTCATTATATTTAGATTGTTATGTTTCATACATTATGAATATTTCAAACTTTTCTCTTTGTTGCACTGTAGGTGTGATTTATTTTTCTTCCTATGCTCCACCATATTGCAGTACGGAACTGAATGTGTGTGTGTGTGTGTGTGTGTGTGTGTCTGCACTCAGAAATTAATCTTAAATTGGTCCTTTCCATTTGTTATTGCTGTACTGTGTTCTTTGTAACATTAATAATCTTAGCGGTGTCTTATGTTTGTTTGTTGTGGTTAATCCAATTACTGACTGCTGGCACCTCAGAGGATTATACCGAACAAGTAAATTATGAAGATAGTCAAAGCATGTGCTGTGAAGTGCTACAGTATTATCTTCAGAAACATTCTGGTTTAGTCTTTCTACTGGTCCAGGGGATGCAAGTTGAAGGTGATACCCAAGTTAATATCAAAGAGCTTCAGGATAATATTATGCAATATTATTGCAATTGTTTTCTATTTTAATACATTTTAAAATGCAGTTTATTCCTGCGATGGCAAAGCTAAATTTTTAGTAGTCACATCATCCTTCAGAAACCATTATGCTGATTTGGTGCTTATGAAACATTTCATTTTGTAAACCAATATAATGTACCCATGATACTTTTTTTTTCAGGATTCTTTGATGAATAGAATGTTCAAATGAACAGATTTTATTTGAAATACAATTTTTTTGTGCATCTTTACTGTAATTGTTTATTGGTTTTAATAGTCCTTCCTGAATAACAGTATTAATTTCTTTAAAAAAAACAGACTTTTGAAATGTAATGTATTGCCAAAGCATAATTTAATGACCCTGAACTTTTAATGAACATTTAATGATTTTTTAATTCAGTAAACAGTCCAAACACACGTAATTCAGTGTTTCACCTCATCTCCATGAGGATCCTGAGTCATCCACAGAAAACCACAGGTTCACTGAGATTTTTAATGAGTTCATGATGTAGGAGAACCACTCATAGGCTAATGAGAGAAGTTGCCTCTGTAATTGCTCTTCCTCTTAAGACATCTGATGTTGCATTACATACAGGAGGCATGATGGATTGCCGCAGATGTTTAGTACCTTGGTTAACTGAGTTCCTGGTGGTTTTATAGTGTTCATTTGTTTTTGTTAGTTTGTTGCCTACTAGAAATTGAGCAACGGTGGATGCATGTTGTCATCCTTCCTCCTGCCTGAAGGGATCAGGCTAAGCAGAGTGTGGGGATAATCTAGAGATTGAGTGGAATCCAGAAATGGCAAATAGCCATGACAGACGAACCAGCCAAGTGGATGCAAGGAACAGGGATTCTAAATGAGCTGCCAGCACTAAAGTCTTTACAAAGACAAAAGGTATTTATAAAGTGACTAATTACATGACTTTGAATGCAGGTGTGTGGTAACTATGGTGACGATGCCCCCTACTGACTGCCACTGATCTCTTAGGCTTCAGTGTATAACCTTGAAGCAAAGATCATGTGACGCATCACCTTGGTTACCTTACAAAATAGTGAAAAAGAGAATGCGGTGGATGGTTCCCAAGACAACTGGGGAGAAATATCCTAAATATATATTATATGATGCATTGTGGTTGCATATAATATTATATTTTCTTTCTAATAATATCTGAAAACAGCCAGAAGTAATGCAAGACTGGGCACTGGACAGCGAGCTGTAAGTTTGGCTATTGCTGTTGATTAGATAATACTTGCGTTGCACTGTTAGAATAATTTTAGCAGTGAATTATTGGGAACTGTACTGAAATTCCATTTTTTTACGTGCTTGTCATTCAGTATTTGGCAAATATTCATTAGCCTCTAGGCTCTGCATTCAATGACAATATTAGATCAAATTATTTATTAGCATTGCAAACACCAGTCACGTCATACCAAAATAGATGTGCCATATAAATTCCTGAAGCTGAAGCAGTTAATTAGCTAAAGAAGTTAATTATCTAAATAGTTTTCATTTAAATGAAGGTGTTATGCATTAATTGCATGCATTAAAATGATGAAAAGTTTGATAGAGTTGATGAGCTAATGTTCCTGGCTCACCCTGAGCTGCACAGGTCAGCAGGTAAGAGAGAGAAAAAGTGACTAATTAGCTAATAATGTTCCTGATTTATTCACTGTAGTGCTGTGAAGCCATGTCATGATAAAGATTGTGTCCAATTGACTACAGTAACAATTCATTGTATTAATTCTTCTTCCTCTTCTTCTTCTTATTGATGATAATAATAATAATAATAATAAATAAATAAAAAATTAAATTACATTAAAAAAAATTATGGTATGGCTGATACAGAAGCAAGGCACAGTTTCAAATGTGTTATTTACTGTATGTTTATTAATATTTTGTTAATAAGACACACAACCCAAACTGCAGTTTTATATGTTTGCTGGTGCTAAAATGAAAAGTTCTGTCATGATTTGCTGTCGTTGTCGCAAATTGATTGTATTCACAGCGTTAAACTACTTGGTACAAGCTGATTGGTTCATGTTGCATATGCAGCCAATAAGCTTGCTGCTTTACATTTAAATGGCTGGTTACCATTCACTAGAACAGTTCGCAGTGCACTTTCAGAGTTCCTCTGAAACACTCCTCCTTCCCCAGCTCCACCTGTATAGATCTGCTATGAGTTATTATATATGCTATGTGTGCAGGAGCATTATGTCTTAAATACTCACAGCACCGTATCTGCTTATGTATTGGCAGTAGCAAGTTTCTGTACTTGCTTTGCAGCAGCAGCAGCAGCAGCAATAATCTACAACTACAGCAGTAACCAACAGCAGCAGCAGTGCAGCAGATCTATTCTACCAAGACCAAATACATGAACATTGTCATATTCATTACCATGCTAAAATCTTCCGAGAGTTGTCATGAAAGAAATGCAAATTCTTCTTAGCTAGATGTGTGTTGTGTGTTGTAAAATGAGAAATCAGACAGAATGTTATTCTCTATGTATTATATATGGAACATAACATAATATGTGGAACTGTTTGAATAAGATAATATGCAATTGAGATGTTTGCTGGTGGTAAATGTAGATTCTGTTTTGCTGGATGCATGTATCCATTTCAGATGGCAAGGGGACAAGGCTAAATACAGGCATAATTGAGTCCAAATGTAATGTAATTTAAGTGTGAGGGGTCAAAGGTTGGGGTTACACGTGTCATATTATGTGTGTTTTTGAGGGCATGACATGCCACAGGCAGAATGGTCACCTACACTGATGGGCAGTTAAATGAATACAGCTTAAACTCCGTAATACTTGCCTGTGCACTGAAGCCTTTTGGAATAGTGTGTGTGTGTTTTAACTCAGATGTGTGTTAATGCACATTCTAGCAAAAAATCTTTCTTCTCTCTCGGTCTCGACATCCATCTCTCATTAGCTGCACACATTTGTTTGTGCTCCATGTAGGGGGTAGCGATTGATGTAGATAAGGTATCAGCTGTCTGTTTCTTAAAGGGTAGTTTTTTGCTGTGTTAATGGGCTCATTTGTAACATAATGAAGCAGACTGGAGGCATAATGCTTAGATACATGCTAGATTGTAAATAAATCTGTCTAGGGAACTGTGTATCTCGCTGTCTGAAGCTTTTCTTTGAGCTTTTTACTCCTTTCTCTACTGACTTCTACACTTAAATGTGTTTTAACATCGTTTTAACCCCCAGTTTAAGGCATTAAAAAAAAAAACCTGTCTAAATCAGTGTTAGCACCAATGAGGTCTATAATACTCTGCGAAAACTATCTCTTAGCTTTCTTGATCATTTGAAATGCACGTCTGCTGTTTTGGGCTAATCACCTGAGCAAATGATGACATCATGATAAAAGCTGATTGACTGGTGATACTACAAGAATATAAAAAAACATGCAGTGCTAGAATGTTGCTGTCAGTCCTGTCTCTTTGTGTCTCGTGTTTCCCCTCCTTTCGTGCCCATATTTGGTTAGTTCCTGTTCCTGTCCTCGTTTGTCATTAGTTCATTAGTCCCCAGCCTTGTGTCATTAATTATCTAGTTTAGTTTCCCCTTTATAAGCCCTGTGTTTCCCTGCCTCTGTGTCCGGTCTTAATCGTCAATGTTGATCATCATCCATGTGTGTTCTATGTCTCCATCGATCCCTGAGTTTTGGTAAATAAAAGTCTATGTTGTTTCTGAAGTTCTTCGCCTCCTCGTCCCTGGTTCCTACGTGTGTGTGACAGCAGACCGGACCAAAACAGAAGTAAGCGGCGCTCCTCCTCCCTCGTTTTGTTTTCCCCGTTTTTGAATAGTTTTTGTTTGTTCCTGGTTTTTTCTCCCGCGGCGGTTTCCATCGCCGCGCGCTTCATCGCCCTTACCCGCCTAGACCTCCCGTTCCCCGAGTTCTCCAGGGAGTTCTGCAGGCTCGCCGCGGCGACGGCCCTTGATGACTCCCCATCCTATCGCTGTTCTGGCACGGGGCCAATGGCCATTGTCCCGTGGACCTCCCAGACACCACCGGACTATGCTGGAGGGAGGGGATCCTCTGGTGTCTGGAGAGTGTCCTGCCCCGAGCCAGAACCAGCCCGCCGTCGTCCGCGGCTCTCCCAAGCTCGCCGCCGTTCGCGGCCTATGCAAATTCGCCGCCCGTGGCCAACACAAGTCCGCCGCCGTCCACGGCCAACGCAAGTCTGCTGCCTGTGGCCAACCCAAGCCCGCGCCGTTCACGGCCAACCCAAGCCAGCCGGCAGAGAGTATGGCAAGCCCGCCGGTCATGGCTCTCCCAAGCCCGGTGCCCACTCCTCGACTGCGCCCTCCTGTGCCCGCTCCTCGCAAGCGCCCTCCTATGTCTCCGCTGGTCCCGTCCAGCTCTCCTGCGTCTCCGCTGGTTCCGTCCAGCCCTCCTGCGTCTCCTACGTCTCCGCTGGTCCCGTCCAGCACGGCACTGCCCGAGTGCCCCCAAGAGTCCGCGCTGCACGAGCGCCCCCAAGAGTCCGCGCTGCCCGAGCGCCCCCAAGAGTCCGTAGAGGCCGAGGCGGGGGCTGAGGCCGTGGTCTCGGAGGCGGATCCGCCATGGCCGCCCAAGCTCCCTGCTCCGCCATGGCCGTCCGAGTCCCCTGCTCCGCCCTGGGTCCCGGAACGGGCGCCGCTCTGGAGGCCTCCAGAGCGCCCACCCCCACTCCCTGTTGGATGTTGCTAGGCGTGGGATGCGCCTTCCGGGAGGGGGGAGTAAATGTTAGTCCTGTCTCTTTGTGTCTCATGTTTCCCCTCCTTTCGTGCCCATATTTGGTTAGTTCCTGTTCCTGTCCTCGTTTGTCATTAGTTCATTATTCCTCAGCCCTGTGTCATTAATTATCTAGTTTAGTTTCCCCTTCATAAGCCCTGTGTTTCCCTGCGTCTGTGTCCGGTCTTAATCGTCAATGTTGATCGTCATCCATGTGTGTTCTATGTCTCTATCGATCCCTGAGTTTTGGTAAATAAAAATCTATGTTGTTTCTGAAGTTCTTCGCCTCCTCGTCCGTGGTTCCTACGTGTATGTGACAGTTGCAGTAGTATTTTTTTTTTTTAAGCAAAGGACAAATAATCACGAACTGGATAATACTTGAATGTCCATGAACTTTATGTAGTTGCATAAATTGTTACCAAACACAGTTTTAGCAAATGGTTGATGTCAACATTGATAAACAAACATGCAACCAGGAGTAATGCAGAGACTCATTTTTGAAGTTTATTTCAGAAGATTTAGGACAAACAGTTAGTTTCATAGATGGACTAACATGTGTTAAGGGTGGCCATACGTCCTTTTTCTCAGACACAAAATGACCCGGATTTCTAAATTGCCTAAAATGTCTGATTTTGGCTTTGTTTTCAGTCAATGTAATATAAATATGAGTACATATAATGTATGAAGACTGTAGAGGGCACATCAATAGGAAAACAAACCTGAATCCCAGACATTTCAGGCAATCAAGAAATCCTGGGCAGGACATGTGCAGGAAAAGGAGGACATATGGTCACCCTACAGGTATTAAAACAAGTCATGTTAACCCAAGGTTTAGGACAGTGGTCCTCAACCAGGGGGCTGGGGTCCATTAGGGGCAATTTGCAAAGGAGCCTCAAGATGACATAAAATTGTTTAAAATAAGACAAATTGAGTATTAAAATGATCTAAAACATCCAAAAAGCTTTAAAAATAATTATAATAATAATTATCCATTGTCTTGAAAAACCTGCTTATATAAGGTTGTATCAGGAAAGTTATGTAAATTAATCAAATCTAAAACTCCATGAGCATTTTTATGATGAATATAATTTTTTAATTCTAAAGTATTTTAATTCTAAAATATTTCATTTGGTAGAAATTGTGGGTTTAAAAAAATAACTTAATCCTTAATCAGTAAACCACAAATAACAGGAAAATCACTGATTATTTTTGTGGATGTTGGGGGTCCTTGGAATCAAAAAGGTTTGAGAACCACTGGTTTAGAATGACACAAGGTTAATAATGTGAAGTGTGTAAAGTCTATTTCTGTTTTTTCCCTATTATTTTACTTTCTGTTACTGAAATACAAATCATGTCCTCTGCGTTAGAGATCAAATGCAGAGAGAGGAGCAGAGACAGTGTGAGAAGGATGTCTTAGATGAAGATGGCTTTATTCAGGGTGAGTTGGGAGGAGCTGATGGAGGAGTATTGATTGTATTTCCTTATTATCATCCCTTCAGCTCGGCTTATCCGTGACAAGCAAGAGAGAAGACTAGAAATTAGCTTTGCACGTATTTTCTCCTTTTTCTCTCATTTTCATTGATTTTTCAAGGGAGAATAAATTTCATCTTAATATTCTCTAACCTTAAGGTAAGCACTGATGATTTTGCAGGACTTTTCCTATCGAAAAAAAAATAGCATTTCTAGTCTAACAAATAACAACTAAAATCCACAAAACTCTCTTTTTTGATTTCATAAGTCTTTAATTGCCTGACCAGTGTTCTTTCTTTCTTGATGGCTCTCTTTTTCTCTCAGATATCACTTGATAGTGATGTGTGGGCTTGTCTAGTCATTGCTCCTCAACATCCATCTTCTCCTACATACCTACTGTAGTTCTTGTTGTGTGTGTCTGTGTGTGTGTGAGAGAGCGCAAGAGACTTGTGAAAATCAAAGTTGTTAGGAGGCGCTCAGATGTGAGATGTTGTGAACTGCTGAGCTCTAATCAAAGTGATCCATCATGTTAGGGGTAAGTGAACAGAACAAAAGCACTCTCCAGTTTTCAGTCCAGGGGGAGATCTCAGCTCACAGTTCTGCCACTCGGGATATCAGACTTTTATGTCTGAATCTGCTGTTTCTAGCAAAAGCTGGTTTACAGATGTGTGTCTAGATGGTGTCACAACACTTTATTGGATGGTTGGTTAGACATATTGGACAGTTTGTACAAATTTGAAAGTTAGAAGTAGGGACGCATGATATATCATTACTATATTGGATATCAGAGTTTATTTGTTTCTTATTACTTTTTTTTTTTAAATATTGGATGATTTTGTATAGTTAATTGTGCATGCTACTAGCCATTATTTTTACATTTCGATTACCAAAGCCACCATCTGATTTTCATTTCAAGATAATATTTAAAAAACAGAAATACAGAGTTCTGGCATGAAACTCTAGATGGCACAGTCTTGATAGGTCTAACTCAGTCTGACCTAGTGACATCATTATCACATGGCACAGCTGATTGGTTCACTCCTGTATCGGTAGCCGATGAGCTCTCTGCTCAGCTTTCAAATATATGACTAGTGCTTGTTGTAGCAGTTCGCAGCGTGCTTCAGAAACCCTCCACCTTCCCCAGCTCCACCTGTATCGATCTGCTACAAGGTGATACATGTATGCTATAGGGGGTTATTTCATGTATGTTATATTTGCAGCAGCCGTATTTCTTACATGCTCACAGCAGCATGTTGTGGTTATATTGGCAGTAGCAAGACTCGGTACTTGCTCTGCAGCAGCGTAGCAGATCTATTCCGCCAAGACCAAATACATTAACATTGTCATGTGTATTACCATGGAAATCCCTCCGAGAGTTTTCATGACAGAAATAGTTTTATGACACTGATAAGTGTAATTTTTAGTCAATTAATATTAAGTTTTGGTAACACTTTATTTTAGGGTCTCTTAACTAGTTGCTTATTAGCATGCATATTACTAGAATATTAGCCATTTATTAGTAGTAATTAAGCACATGTAATGCCTTATTCTACATGACCTTATTCTACATCCCTAATCCTACCCAATACCTAAACTTAACAACTACCTTACTAACTATTAATAAGCAGCAAATTATGAATTTATTGAGGGAAAAGTCGTAGTTAGTAGTGAATGTGTTCCCTATTCTAAAGTGTTACCTAATTTTTCATACTGTGCATTACAATGTTGTGATGCCTACATTCACTCAGTATTTAAAATAAGTGGCTTTAGTGTGTAGTGTTTTATTCTTTATTTATTTAGACAAAATGTACATTTTTGTATCAGCCATTTATCAGTTACTGGGCATGACATGAAAAATATAATTACTGGCTTATCGTTATCGGCCAGAATTTAAATACTTATTCATCCCTAGTCTTACAGTTTAAATTTTACAGTTTCATCAGGGGCTTTCCTGCATTCTAATATATACTGTACGCTGATCAGCCACAAGATTAAAACCACTGACATGTGAAGTGAATAACATTGATTATATAATTGCAGTGGCACATGTCAAGGGGTGGGATAAATTAGACAGCACGTGAACAGTCAGTCGTTGAATTCAATGTGTTGGAAGCAGGAACAATGGCAAGCAAAAAGATCTTTGCCAAGGCCCAAATAGTGATGGCTATATGACTGGGTCAGAGCATCTCCAAAATGCCAAATCTTTTGGCCTGTTCCTGGTATACAGTGATCAATACCTACCAAAAGTAGTGCACAGAAGGGCAGCCATTGAACTGGCATCAGGAAGATGGCAGGCCGGTGGAGACAATGGGCTGGGAGCCCATGGGTCTTGGTATTCATGAGGACATTACTTTGACACGTACCACAGACCTAAAGATTGTTGAAGACCACGTGCGTTCCTTGATGGCAATGGTGTTCCCTGATGGCAGTGGCTTCTTTCAGCAGGATAATGTACCATTGCAACACAGCAAAAACTGTTCAGGAATGGTTGTGGAACATGACAAAGAGTTCAAGATGTTGCCTTAGCCTCCAAAATTCTCCAGATCTCAGTCCAGTTGAGCATTCAGGGGTCCTCAACTCTGGACCTCGAGATCCATTTTCCTGCAGAGACATCCAGCTCCACCCTGGATTAAACACATCTACCTGCAACTTCGTAACAATCCTGAAGACCTTGATTAGCTTGTTCAGATGTGTTTAATTAGGGTTGGAGCTAAACTCTGCAGGAAAGTGAATCTCAAAGTCCAGAGTTAAGGACCCCTGATCTATGGGATGTGCTGGACACGTTCAGAGGTCTCCAGAGCTGTTTTAGCAACACGAGGGGGACCTACACAATATTAGGCAGGTGGCCTTAATGTTGTGGCTGATCAGTGTATACAGTATATGTAAGTTTTTTTTTTTTTTTTAATTATATGTGTATTATTATACAGTATGATCATCAATTAATATTCTTTTTAGAATCAAAAGTGGCAAATTGCAGCATCTGAAAGTGTTGCATTCATCTGTAAGTTCCTCATGAGAGAAATAATGTTGTTGGTTTTGGTTTAGATAAGAAACACAGTCAAAAACCACGGGATTATCCCTTCTAGCAAGCATTGCCCTTTGTCAGAGATTTGCGGTCCAAAAATCCCTCCAGCGTCACAGCCCAGCACTTCCCAGAACCTACACAGATTTGTGCTCTGCTAATATTTTCTCCATATTTCCCTAGGAACTAAGCTGACAAATGAAATGGCTAAAGCACATAGGAGAGTTAAGCTGGTTATCACAGAATATATTTATCAGAATATTACTGCGACAAACACAGTCAATTACTTACTAATTGCACCTTAAACCTCTACTGATGGAGCTGAAGATGCCCATTGCCCCACATGTGTGACATAATTATATACTACAGTGAAGAATTAGAGGTGGGACCATCCAGAAGCAGTTCAATAATCTTGGATGACAATATCTCGGCGTCAAACCTTGTGACAGTCTTGGGATAAATTACAAAAATTGACTCTGGGAGGTAATTATCTGTCTATTGTGGATCTGTCTGATCTGTTTATCTGTCCAGCTCTAGATGTCCATATATCGAATCCAGAGGAAAAAGAAGCTTAAATAATTTTATTGGAAAGCATTTCCTGATTGTAACAAGGCCTCAGCTCGCCTCTCATTTCTTTACTCAACTGTAGTTCAGTTAATCTACCATAGTGCAGAGGAGCTCATTCAGCAAGAGTTATCCAGCCATCACGATGCAATCCCCAACCCATCACATTAGACAACAACCCAAAACGGCACAAACAGAACAGCCACCAAATAGCATCCCAGCAAAATGTAATGATGGGGAATGTTTTAGAGCTTTTGTGCTGAATAAGAATGAGTCAAAGACTAATTATTTCCATTCTCAGCCAAGCAGCCATAATGGATTATGTAGCCAATCAGCTAATAGAATCAGTTGTACCTTATTTAGACAGTTTGTTAAGCATTCCATTTCCACTATTTGCACATGAATGACTGTGCAATGAGTGTGTGCTGTGTTTTTGTCTGCCTATGTGTGTGTGTTTGCACTTGAGTTGCTTTGAGTCCTAAGGGTGCTGGCAGATTTTTCTGCCTGTTCTGTATGTTCTCCCGCAGTGAACGTTGGTCACATTGCCAGCTGATCCTATACGCGCAACATGCACATAATCACAGGATGACACACTCCCCCATACATTAACATAAAACAATGACGCACTCGCTGTGCATTAGAGAAGATAATGGTAAGGACGTTTTTTCCAGTTCCAGTTCTTAACGATTCCAATAACGATTCTTCCAGTACTTTTTATTATCCTTCATACAGTAATTTGTTCAAACCACACATTTTACAAGTAGTCTAAACTAAACTAAAACATTGGTTCTTTTTTTTGATGTGCATTTTAATTTTAATCTTTTTTTTGGAGTGGCATTTATTTTCTGTCTTCATGAACATTAGAATATTAACTTATAGCATAACATTTTTTCTTTTTTGTAATATGTTTTTTCATACACTATTTGCATTTACAATTAATTTCACATGTTTTTAGTACAAAACAGTAATGATTCTCAGTTCATTTCATTTAAGTAGAGCATGAGTTGCTTGTTCAGCAAGTCAGAAACCATTTGTTTCAATCAGTGAATGAGCCATGATTCAAAATGATTCATTGTAAATAAACTTGCTGCTATTGTATTTATTTTTCTTTTTGAAAAAATGCTTTGTTTATCTTTAACTACACTCCAATATATGAGCATTAGCATACTTTAAGATATCAGTATAACATTTATTTATTTTTATATTTAAAGATTTATTTTTAAAACAATATTTGCGGTAACACTTTAGAATAGGGAACAAATATTCACTATTAACTATGACTTTTTCCTCAATAAACTCCTAATTTGCTTCTTATTAATAGTTAGTAAGGTAGTTGTTAAGTTTAGGTACAGGGTAGGAGGGATATAAAATATGGTCATGCCGAATAATGCCTTAATTTGTGGTTTATAAATACTAATAAATTACCAATATGCTAGTAACATGCTAATAAGCAACTAGTTAATAGTGAGAATAGATCCTTAAAATAAAGTGTTACAAGATTTTTATTTAGTATCATTTATACACATTCTAATTACAAAGCAAACTATCAGTTCTCATTTAATTTAAGAAAGAAACAATTTATGGTTCAGTAAGTCAAAAAATTGCTCATTTCAGTCTGTGAGAGAGTCAGACTGATTCACTCAAAAGAACTGGTTCATAAGAATCATTCATTCATGATTCACCTTGTCAGGCTCTACATTTGTTGTTGCTGTTGAAAACTGGTCTGCGGTTTCAGACTCATAAGTGTATTTTAGTATGTTATTACTGTTTGATTTATTTATTTATTTAGTATTATTATTAGTTTTAATGAACACAGTTCTGAATGAGAACTAGTTCTTGGTTCCCAAGTCACACACGTCATATTAAACTCTGTATTACTCATATAAACACTAGAAGTCAATGATAAGGTGGGAGTGTGTGTGTGTGTTTCTGTGCGTATGTGCACTGAGCAGCACTTTGACGCAGCATTGAGATGTTGCGCGTAATGTGTCATACTAGAGAAGCGTGTTAAGTATCACGTGGGAGGACTCCAACTGTTTCCTCCCTGCTGTCAGAGAAAGTGCATTGATGTGGAGTGTGTGAGTGAAAAACTGTGTGTTACCCGGGTCTCTGAGAGACTCTGTCATGTCCCTGTCACAATGATCCGAAAATACTCAGAGAATGGCGTGAATTATATATGACACCTCTCTCTGTCTCTGCCTACTCTCTGCTGCACACACACACACACACACACAGTGCCAGAGGGATTGCAGCCTTGAAGGACTTTCTCACTGTAATTTTATGTTGCCAATTTTTAATGGCCCCCTGTTGGTTGGGGGCTGCATTACAACCAGCACTATTATGGTTTCTGTATAGCATAAAAATAACCATGCCATTTTTAAAGTGTAAATAGATAGTACATTAAAGCAGTCCATAACTTTTGGCACTCTAGCGGTTAATAAACAGAACTGAGTGTGTCTTGCGGAAGAACATTGTAGCCGGAGCTGCTACTTTCTATAAATACCAAAAAGTCTTAACATTTTACATTTACATTTTTCATATAAATTTTTAATGTTGATTTTAGATGATCCACATTGTCTTTTTTTTTACTTCTACTCTACAGTGTCTTTAGGATAGTTTCTTGTATTGTGTGTTTTCCATGATGATTTCTACCTAAACCTGGAGTAAACAAGACGAAAGAACTAGTGTGGCCTTGAAGCAGAACATATGTTTTATGTATGCTTTATATCGGTATGATCTGATAAAACAGCAAATAAATCCCAATGTCAAAAAAGCCTTTCAACTCGACTCTTTCAATCTCCTTTCCTTTAGGAAAACATCCACATACACACATAGGGCCAGATTTACTAACACCTTGCACCAGCACAAACCGTCTTTTGGTGTTAAAATAGTACTGTCCGGTTTTACTAAAGACGGGCAGTGACGAATTAGCGCTGAAAAGGCATGGACACAGCTATTTTTGCACCTGACCTTATTGAATATGCATTTCTAGGAGTTTCGCTTTCAGACGCAAGGGAGGAGAGTATTCAATGGGAGGAGAGTATTCAAATGAATCACGCAACGCGTTTTACTAACGTTTGTGCTCGTCAAATGACTGGTATTTTTAAACGCCCAAAATAAGCATGTCTTAAACTATTTTGCGCTTGAAATGGCTGCAATTATTGTTGCTAGGAGGAACCACAGAGATGAGAGAGTGCGTGGTAGAAGGGAGAGGATTTTTTTCCACATGCAATTTATTTGGAATGCAAGAAGAACATGAAAATATTGTTTGCCAAGCCATGTTATTTTTAATTTGCTTCAGGAAATAAAAGACGACTTGGAACCCTCAACTAGGAGTCACACAATACCAGGTCTAACAAAACTTCTCGCAACTTCTAGCATTTTTTGGCCTCCGGTTCTTTTCAACTTACTATGGCTTATTTATTTCTTTATTCTTTATTTGCGACTGCTCTAATTTGCGCTGCGCTTGGTATATTGCGTTGGTCGATATGTAAATGAGATGTTGCGTCTGTGTTCTTTAATTTGCGCGTTGTTAGTAAATCACCCGCAGAAATTTCCCCTCCCATCAGCGCTCTTTTGGAATTGTGCTCTCGCGCTAATTTGCCCTGTTTAGTAAAACAGGCCCATAGACTCTTGCCGAGCTCAGGCATTTTTGGAGCATCTATAGGTCAAATATTGAACACATGAAAGACATGAAAGGTGCAAGAAAAGAGTACTTGGAGTGGCACCTCCATTCAACCTAACCTCCACGTCCTTTCCCTCTCCACAGCCTCATTTCCTGTACAGCTCAAAGGAGTGCTCTCCTTATTAACCTTCTATATAAAAGCGCAAATGACAATAATTGGTTTGAAGATGTGAATAAAAGCATGTAAGGATAATCCGGAGCTGACATCCTCTTATGGGTCCAGGAGAACCCTTCATCCGCCACTCATTTCCTGTTTCACTCAGGATGTGAGAAGATTAAACATACAAGACTTATAAATGGAGTCTTGCAGAAATGCTGAATACATTCAAAATGCTCGGTTAATGGTTCCTTTGGCATTTTCAAGCAGTACACACTTCTGCATTCAGCTATGGCATTAATCTCAGATGTCACCTAATGCATAGCTGACTCATATCATGTCAAGGATTTTTTTAATAAACCTCAAGATTTTAGGTTAAGATTTATATGACTGTGTAAGAAAACTGCACAGTCCTGTAAATAGTTTTTCCACCATATTTAACTTCTTTTTTTTCTGGTGGTAACAGCTAACTTTAACCTTAAAACCATTTTTTAAAATTAGTTAATTAATAAATTTTTTACCTTATCTGACATAAATATATTTGTTGTAATGGTGTGTGTGTATATATATATATATATATATATATATATATATATATATATATATATATATAAGAAGTAATTAAGAGGTTAAGAGGTCATTTAGATGTTGCCAACAAGAAGCAGTTTTATTTTAGGTCACTTGAAAACTTTATTTTATTTTATTTTTAATTTAATTATTTTATTTTATTTTATGTTATTTTTTTAGTAAAGATTCTATATAAACTGCACACATATAGGCCTACAAAGTAAAAACAATAAAATTAAAAATTTATAATAAAAAGCAGTAGCTAAACGCTGTTGTTTATTGGTATATAACTATATTAGCTTCCACACCAACAGACGATAAAATTCTGTTTACTATAAGCTTGAGCTGAAGTTATGTCATCTGTATATTAAAAGTCAGGTGAATTTTGATTGTCAGTGTTTATATTGTTCATTAGCTGGAAAAATAGTGATTCCAGTTATGACATTTCTCTGTGTCATTACTGTTTTAGTTGTGGTGTGGACATCCGAATTAGGACGATTATTAAAACTTTATAGTTATCGTTAAAGTTGTCGTCCTTGGTGTGAACATGCCTTAAGAGTGCGCTGTCAGTTATGTCTGAATTCAGATCCTTCTAGGTGTGTTGATGCAGGCTGATTTCAAATTATTTGGATGTTGGAACACTGCCTCCATGAAGCATAGATCATGTGGTGTGGAAATGAGATTCAGGGCCGCATTGCTGCAGAGTTTATAGCCTGCAAATGGGCCCTCATGTTACTGTGGAATGATTCTCATGTGAGATTACATACTGTGTAAAGTGATTAAGAGAAATGGATTCAGACGTGAAATGATACACACAAACTATTGAGCAATACAGGTAATGCTCTTGTTCTGTTGAGATTGATTTTGTGATTGTTTGGGGCTCTAGAGATGCTAATACTGCATGTGTAAAAATAATAACACTGCAGGTATTTCAAAATTAACCTGTTATGTTCCCTTTAATATAAAAAAAAAATCTTTTCCTCTGACCTCATTAAAGCCCAGTAGACAGATATTATTGAAGTCAAATCCACATAGACTACAGGCAGGACTGTGCTGCAGGAGTGAGTTCACCAATCAAAGAATCTTTGCTTGTGGAAATTCATGGATTTATTTATGTTTTATACCTGGGGGCAAGCAGAAGACATGTGCAATCTTTAATGGAATGCTTTCGAAACACCGTGTTCATAAAATGGAAAGTTCACCCTCTGAATTCTGATCGTATGATCATAGCTGATATATGCCAGTGTGATCTCATGAGAATTTGTATGTATTTTACATAAAATGTGGCTCTACAAAACGTACACTTTGACGTATTTACAGCATGTAAATGTACAATACTGATGTATTGATGACACCTAAAATAAATTAAATTATTTATGTATGAACAACTTTACTTACAAATGAATCCTTATGAATATTGAAATCGCTACATTAACATGTTATTATTTTGTATTCAGTTGTCATATCAGTGGCATTGTTTTCAATTGCATTATTAATTTTAGTTTACTCATTTACTTAACATGAAATGATAACCTTTAGTTCTGTTCTGTGTGATATGCACAAATGAGATCAACCGAATTCTATATATGTCCTTTATTTACTACTCTTCAAATGTTTGAGGCTGGTAAGATTTCTATTTTAATTTATTTAAAAAATGTAATTTCCAACAGCCATACTCCAGTCTTCAGTGTCACATGACTCTTCACAAATCATTCTAATATGCAGATTTACTGCTCAAGAAACAATTATTATTATCATTGTGGAAAACTGACACAGTTGAGTTAAGGGATTGTGCTTCACATTGTGCCTAAGGGTGTATTGACACCAGGAAAGTCCGCTAGTTCACTTGCTTTGGACCGGACCAAATACAATGTTGATTTGTTTGTTTGTTTGGTGCGGTTCGCTTTCACACTGCCCTTTTCGCAAGTGAACCAGAAACTGTAAAAAACACGTGTGCTTAAGGTCATCCTTTCATTGGTTCATCCATTCAACCGTACCAGAGTTCGTTTGGAAGCAGACCGAGACCACCTCTTCAACTGGGTCTCAGTAGGGTTGTTTGGTCTGCACCCGAGTGCGATTACTGTATTCACACCTGCCCAAAAGATCCCCACCACACTGTAAAAAAAAAAAAAAGTTGAGCCAACTTAAAATTTTAAGGCAAGTAGCTTCAGCAGATTTTTTAGTTTTCTCAACTTGTTGTTTTAAGTTTATACAACAAAAAGTTGAGAATCTCCTACAAAAATTAGTTGAGAGAACTCAAAATCTGCTGAAGCTGGTTGCCTTAAAATTTTAAGTTGGCTCAACTTTTTTTTTTTTTTACAGTGCAAGGAGGGAAACGAATTTGAGCTCGATTCAATCGAACCAAACAAGACGTGTGTGAATACACTCTAAGAAACCCCTTTAACCATAGTAAAATTGCTGTAATGTATGGTCTCTCAGTGGCTTATTGCTTCATTACATTCTGTTCTCATAAAAGTGCAAGTGTGAACGTAAACATTTTTAAGGATTTAAAATTGCTGCATGAACATTTTATCTCTCATTGCACATGGAATTAAGGAACCCTCGTTATGGAGACATGGACCTATGGAATGAATTAAACATCCAGCCGGATCCCGTGTACTGTGTTCTCTCTCTCTCTCTCTCTCTCTCTCTCTCTCTCTCTCTCTCTCTCTCTGTTTCTCTCTCTCAGCAGGACTTTGAGGCGCTGAAGTGCACTGCATATTCACTCTTGTCTTGAGAAAAATGTACTAGTAGGGTTTGGTGAACAAAAGTGGATGTATCTCAAGATTTCTTGTTATCTGTATTTTGCTTTTATTATCCATTGATCTCTCATCCTCTTTCAATCTAGTATTATCTCACACTTTTTTCTCTGCTGCTCTTTCTGTGTGTCCTTACCTACAGTATGTTGTTGTCCTCTGAATAATGTTTAACTCGTTATCGTCCATCTGACGTAATGAACACAATGTTCCTCGATTCCTCAATGATAAGCTCAACTATGGTTAAAGGGTATGTTAACCAATTTTCAACCAGTTTTGTATTGTTGCAATGTCGGGATATATAAATGAACAACGTGTGTAATTATTAAATTCTGTTACCTGGACCAAGATATGTTGATTTTTCAGCAAATGTCTGCAGGATGACACATTTTACATACTATTTACCCTATTTGCGTACTATTTTCCCTGCTCACAAATAGTCTGATCAGTGCATTATGGGTGCTGAATTTTTCCTATCTTTTTTTTTTTTTTTTTTTTTACCACAGCCCTTTTTGTTTTCTGCCAGCTATTATTAAACCCCATCTTGCCAGCGGTGAATTGCCCCTTCGTCAGCTGCTTTTGCTTCAGGGAAAAAAAATGATATAGACTATTAAGTGGCAAAAATAAACAACAGTGTCTCTAAAATCAAACATTTTTATTTATACTTGCTTATACTTATATAACCCATTTATAAATAAGATTTTTGTGTTATTATTTTTATCTATACTGTTTATTATTGATATTATAGTAACACTTTACAAAAAAAACTGTCCATTAACATTAGTTAATGCATTATCTAACCTGGACTAACAATGATCAATACATTTTTATTTTTTTTTTACAGCATTTATAAATCTTTGTTAATGTTAAGCCCAATTCGGATGGTAATTGTTTCTCATATGGACGTCTGTAAAAATAAATTTACATATCACCTCAGTGATAAAACTCATGGATTCGGATGCCGATTTATTCACAGTGGAGGAGCGAGTTCTGTGATCCTACGAACCCGGGAACGCGCTGCTCACGTGGCCAGTCACATGATTGTCTGCTGTAAATTAAAATAAATTTTATTTACAAATTTATTCTTATTATTGTGTAAAATGTATTTAAAAATACTTATGTAAAATGTATTCTTATTATTCCAAACATATTTTATAATATATAATCCTATTTATTATTTGATTATTTAAATCTCCTGTTTAAAAATAGGAAAATAGACACGCTAGTTGAATAAACGCGTTATAGTTATGTATATATCTGGTTATAATACACATTTTAATATTGTATTGCATACCTGCTGCTGCCATAATGAAGACTGATTTCGAATGTTTACGTGCTTTTCTTCTCTTTCTGCTCCCAGTCGCTGTGGTGGAGCAGTTATGAAGTAGGCCTATTGTTCTTTTAAATACTTTCCAGCATTTCAGAAATAAATATGTATGCAAATTACACCTAAGTAGCCTACAACAGTTACCTTACAGTGTTCGGGAGTGCTCAAAAAGGGTTTAAACACTGAATTTTGAAGAGATGTGTATTCGGATAACAATTAAATTACCACACGACCTTGGTGTTTGTCAAAAAACAGTAGGTAATTCGGCTGGGGATTTTTACGGGGGTGGTGAGAGATAAACACCAAAATTCTGGATTCGGACAGCAATTAAATCACCGACTACCCCCTGTAAATGGTGAAAATCGCTTACGTCCCCATGAGAAACAATTACCATCCGAATAGGGCTTTAGTTAGTAAAAATACAATTCTTAATTGTTTGTTCAGTACATTAGCAAATGTTAACAGATACAACTTTTGATTAAAAAAATGTGCATGTTGAAATTAACATTAAGTTAAGATTAACAAATGTTCTAGAAGTATTAAATAAAAATAAAAATAAAAACCTTATTGTAAAGTGTTAGTGTTATTACATTTATATTTTGATTATATTGTTAGTTGCGTTTTTATGTGCATTTAGATTTTTGTCTTTACATTTCTGACCCTATCAAAACAGACCTGCAGTCACTGGTTTAGACTGCATCCATTTGCTCTAGTGACACATACGTTCAAGAGCAGTAAGACAGTGATATAGTGTGTAATTCAGCCCTTAAAATGCATAAACCCCCCACTCTGGTTCATGCTGTCCATTATATAGCATCCATACTTGTCCAACCTGCCTATAAAACTGATATTCTTGTTCATTTGCAATTATTGCTATTATATATATATAAAAAAAAGTAGTATACTGAGGATGCTAGATCCACAGCGGTCAGTGGAGACCATTCCAACATTGTACATAAATTATGAACAGATCCCATATGTCCATGCTTGTAAAACTAGATCACCAACTGTGGATATGAGGGTCTTGGGATGCCTTAGGCTGCCCCACATTCTATTGGGCAGAGGCAGGACCATACTGTCAGTGCCGAGCACCGAGTTATCCTGGAGCCTTTCTGGATTGTGCATTGTGTGTGTACATGTCTGTGCGTGTTGATAGATGTGGGTCTCTTGATATATTGAAAAACACATCAAAGGTGCTTTGTGATAAAAGAATAAATTAAATAAATATATATCCAGGCATATAAACTCCCAAGAGACAGTTTTGCCTGATGTTGGCTATTTCTACAAAGCAGGAATCTATTTTGAATGCCTCTTTGGTCTGAACGCCAATGTTCATGTTGTCTAATTCTCAGTTGATCTGCATTGTTCAATAATTGTAAAATTCACTTGGATTCTTCCTGCCTTGAAAATGTAAACTTGGACATATATTTCCTTTCCAAAATGATTGCATGGCAAAAACAAAATATATATAAAAATATGATATAAATAGTTAAAGTTGGGAGCTGCTGTTGGGATTCTCTGCAGGAAGAATGTGATTTGGTGGGATACTGCAGAGTACATGAAGCAGAATGCATTGAATGGATCATTATAACAGACATTTTGAGTTTTGATTATGTTAAACCATGCAGACCAACAAACTCACTGCTTTTGGAGCCTATTTATAGGAGTACTTTGTCTTAGGTGGTCTTTTTCCTGTTTACTTGGAAAGTTCAGTGCATTTGCCCAAACTGCCTATAAAATAGATTATGTTCATTGTAATAATTGTATTCAAAAGACAGCAGTACATTTCTAAAAGTATACTAGCATTTAAATCTAATAATGTATAGCAAGGATTTCACAAGATTTAAAGGGGTCATTAACTACCTTTGTTTTTTATTTTGTACTATTCTCTGAGGTCCATTTATGTTATCAATATTTTTACCTCAGAAAAACATAGTTTATAAGTAATAGGCTATTTTCTGTCCTGTTTTGACCCCCCTCATCGGAACACTCTGTTTGAATAGGTAAAGTAAAAACCCACTCCAATGACTGGCTAACAGCTGTGTATGTTTCATAGCCTACATCCTTTATAGATAGACGCTGCTGTGGTTTAGGTTAAAAAGACATAAATATTCAGTACATATTAAACAATCTGTAAGAATAGACAAAGCAATAGTGACCACGTAATGAAAACAGTTACTCACACTTGTGTGGTGCGATATTACTGTCGGATCCAATATAGTTGGCACAGCATCGTATTTTGGTTTCAGCCTTTCTGAAAATCCTGCGTCAAATTGTGCCTTGTTTGTAAACGAATCCATGCTAAAATGGAATGAACAAAGGACCAAGTTCTTACTGGCATGGTCTGGCACTTCATTAAAAATAAAATTTATCAAATAAAGTTTATCGTTTGGTTTCTGAGCAGACCTGCATTTGCCGCTCTTGTCATTTAACTGCTACGTGCCTGAATCTGTGGGCGGGGCTAAACAGGCAGTGATGTAGAAGCAGACGTTGATCTTCTTCTGCAGAGGCGTTGCTTATCCACACTAATACATCATAAATTGGTACATTCCACACCTTGTCGATTTGGCAGACTGACTTCAATATAAGCTGTTTTTAGACTAATGAAAAAGTTTTGAGTTCTGAAACTTACAGAATGTTTCAATAGCACAATAACCTCTTATATGTCAAAAGATGAAGGGAATTTTGATTTCTTACTTCATGACAACTTTAATAGTAATTTCTTACAGTAGAATACTGTATTTTGGGATTTTACTGCAGTCAATGCAGGCTATGTATTATGTATATGTATGTATATGTATAGGCTATGTGTAACACAATTTATTGCTTCAAAAAATCATTATAAGGTAATACTGCATATGTAACAGAGGCCAGCTAGTGAGAGCTGTGCAGGTATACCTCACTCCCCTGAATGCACGTTAGCGTCGGTTAGTATCCTGCTTTGAGCAGTGTGAGTAGAACTGGAGGGGTTACACATATAATGTTTTGTCACCATTATGGTTCTTAGTGTTCTATTTGACTGGTATCTTAATTGATTTTCTCCTAACATAATATAATTTCTCCTAATAATATCATGGAACACAATTTGTTCCATTGTTTTAATTGGAGAAAATAAGCTTAGCTTTGGGTTTGCAATATTGTAGCTCAGAAATAATAATTAATAAAGAAGTTAACATTTAATAACTTTAATTGAAGACACTTTTTAGACACTTTTTTCAGTTCCAACAGCAAACAAGCGATTTGACTTTTTTTAATAAATTAGTTGAATGATTGAGTGACTTGCTCAGACAGTCACTGGTTTCATTCCTGAATTTATCTGGATTCAAATTGTTGAATCAGCGATTCAATGAATCACTCATAAAAACAGTAATTTGTTTCATTCCTGAATGATTATGTGGTTTTGAATGAATCTTTTGAATGAATGTTTCAATGACTCTCTCAAAAAAAAACAAAAAAAAAACATGTCTCATGTCACCATCTACCATTGAATCAATGTTTTTTTTTATTCTTACGTTTTAGTCATTTTGTTGTGTGCTCTTGTCATTTTTATTAGTTTTTTTTAATTGCTATGTAGCTTCATTTTTGTTTCAGTTCTAATTATATTACTTCAACTTCAACTTATTTAATTTAATTTTCAGTTATATTATTCATAATGTTTTTGTTACATTTTTTCCCTTTAATATTTATATTTTATTTCTGATTTATTTTAGTTACTGAAAGTTTTAGTTTTAGTTAACAGTAACAACACTGCATTCAATCATTCAAGGATACACAGTCCAACACCATTAACCATAATTCTTAATAATAAAGCAGTTGTAGACATAAGAGTCTTAGAGAGAAATGGCCTGATATCACTGTAAGCTCTTATGAAGACAAAGTCATTTTATTCACACTAATGTGTATTACCTCAGGCTCTGTGGCATAGATTATCCTGAAAGCTAATATCCTAATGGACAGTAGAGTGCTGATCTCATTCACTTTTGAATAGTCTACATTCTCATCTCACTGATGTAACCCAGTTTTGCTCGTTCTGTGCTCTTTATGAAGCTGAAAGATCAACGTGAAAAGATTTTGGGAGCAGCAAAGGATTATTGCACTGTTCACATTGTGGCACAATAAATGCTGTCTCAAACATGTTCTTTTGTGCATCGCTCGGTATTATTGTAAAACAGAGCGCTTTTGACAATGGTGAATTATCTGTATAATTGAATCAATTCAAGACTTTTGAAAGGCCTCACCTTGTAACAATGAAAAGAGTCAATCTCATTGGTCTTCACTCTGGAGGCTGGAGGAATCATTTGAGTGGACAAAATGTAAAATTTTACGTCTATTGTATTGTTCTACACAGTATGAGCATGATTCAGCTGCAAGTGAATGTGATAAAATGAATGAATGTTCTCTGAAGGGTAAATGCTACACATTTATTATCTAACTGAGCATGACGATCAGCGATGTGTATAACTGATCAGCTGCCGAATGAACTAGTCCTTATGATATAATAATTAGTGTTTATTTTTTCAGTAATAAAAAGAAAATCAAAACAAATTCTGTGATTTTGTGGATTAAGAGCAGCTCTAGTTGACATTAGCAGGCTTGTTAGCGAGTTATTGGTGCTGTGGAGATTGCAAATAATCCATTCACTTGACAGATGAGGTTCTTCAAAGGACTTCAAAGAGCCACAAAAGCATCAGAACCCACCCTCATTTCTCAGACCATGAGCAGGCACTCCGATAATAAGCTTTCACCAACAAAAAGCTACCATGGTAGTTTTTTTGAACATGGTAATAGTGCTATACTTTCTGCTCCCTTAATCTTTTCTTCTTTGAAATGCTATGGTGATCATGTAAATACAATGGCACATGTATATGGTAATTTATTCACCACCATTTGATATTTTACCATCTGTTCCTAACGTAATGTTATATGGAGGTAGGAAAAGACTGACATGACATGTTGGAAAGCTGATTGAATTCAGAATTAAATGTGACCCTGGACCACAAAACCAGTCTTAAGTCGGTGGGGTATATTTGTGGCAATAGCCAAAAATACATTGCATGGGTCAAAATTATCGATTTTTCTTTTATGCCAAAAATCATTAGGATATTAACTAAAGATCATGTTCCATGAAGATATTTAGTAAATTTCTTACTGTAAATATATCAAAACTTCATTTTTGATTAGTAATATGCATTGCAAAGAACTTCATTTGCACAACTTTAAAGGCAATTTTCTCAATATTTCGATTTTTTTGCACCGTCAGATTCCAGTTATTCAAATAGTTGTATCTCGGGCAAATATTATCCTATCCTAACAAACCATACATCAATGGAAAGCTTATTTATTCAGCTTTCAGATGATGTATAAATCTCAATTTTGAAAAATTGACGCTTAAGACTGGTTTTGTGGTCCAGGGTCACAAATAGTATTATATAGCACTTAAGGTACAAATATATTATATTAATATTATATTAGCCCAAAAGAATTTTCGACCAAATCAGCATATTAGAAAGACATATAATGATAATGTGACACTGAAAATTGGAGTAATGATGCTGAAAATTTAATTTTAAAATATATTAAAATAAAAAACAGTTTTGATAATATATAATAATATATTATAACATAATATATACTCATTTTAATAATATTTTGCAATATCACTGTTTTTACTGTAGAGACTTTTTTTCAAAACATTCAAAAATCTAACAGATAGATATATGGATGCATGGATGGATGGATGGATGGCTAGATGGATGGATAGATAGGCAGATAGATAGATATTTTTCGAACATGTAAATAAAATGATTGAATTATTGAGATACATTTTACAAGAAAATACTATTTCAGTTTTTCAGCTTCAAAATTTCACATTTAATTCAATGTGTTACTTGCCATTTCTTTGTAACTGTTTGTGAAATTTACTAGTAATTTCTGAGTGAAAATTGATTTTCGTAGCATTTCTTAAAACTTAAGATAGGTAAAGATAACCACTTTATGCAAAGGCGGTTTTGCTGGTTAATTCAAGAAAAAAAGAAAAAAAGTCATGGCCAGTCACTCCAAATCAAGACAGATGATGGCGGAGCACCATGACGACATGAGACTGATGCGTTTCTGAGCATTTATACCCATGCAATCAGAAGGCTAATATCATCATTATTTAGATTGCACTTAGATTATGATGAGTGTGCGATGACAAGCTGTTTGGTTTGATTAGAATTCACTCCCCTGTGAAAGGCAGAACTAACAGTCCTGTGGTCCGAGACAGCGTTCCTTCCAAATATATCCTGCTCTCATCGTCTCCATTTCCTCCCTCTTGCCTCAAATGTTTTTGCTTACCTTACCACACTCATCCTCTTATGGAACAAGTGTGTCTACTCATTAAGATTCACCTCAGATGTGTTACAGCTTGTTGACACGAGGCAGTTGGTCTCTGATGCTGATATTTATGATCATTACTTTAAACTGACTTTCTCATATCAATCAAAATTTGTTCATTTGGAATGCTCTGCAACAACACACACAGTCAACTCTGGGTGCATGTATTTCTAAATATATATATATATGTATATATATATATATATATATATATATATATATATGCTTGTGTATTATACCTGTAAACGTATTATAATACATGTTAAAAATGTTTTATGTATTAAACATTGCAACGGTCGCTTATCATTAATTATTATATTATATTATATTATATTATAATATTTCCAACAGTTCTTTCTGGTCCTCAAATCTAATTGGCTGATAAGAGTGTGATATTAGAGTGATAACAGAACTCCAACAACCGTTTCACCGTTTGTATCACTTCACTTGCGGCATTTCTTACAGCGAGTGTAATGGTGGACGCCCAAATCCAGTATAATTTTTAAAATAATACTGTTTTTGTGTCACGGAATGTCGTTTTAAGAGTTTTTAGGCAAGAATGTAATTGTTCAGACTTCAAATACGCAGTTTGTTAATAAAGATAATGTCTATTTGAAAATTTGCTTCAGCGTTTTCGGAGATGTGAGCTCCAGGGCGTTAGCGGTCGTTCAGCGCTCATGAATCCGCCCGAGAACGCCTCACCTCGGACAGATCTTCTGGAATTTACCACTGGCTCTGATGTTTCTATAGTGGTTAAACATGAGATATAATTTGTTTTGGGTAAATCTAATGGGCAGTCTTTGGTCTCATTAATCCATTATTTGTTCCAGAGCAAATATTTTTGGCAGAGGACAAATCTCATCATGTTATATTTGTAACTTCAATGCTGTATTTCAGTGATGCCTTTGTACTTTTGAATGAATTGCTTAGCAACTTTTATGATGGCTGTTGTTGTTGTATATTAAATATTATTATTCAATAAATAATATTTTATATAAATAATAATAGTATTTAATAGTAGTATTTAGCGTCGAGAAACGGTGTGTGTTCGTGATGGTGATTTTAGTTACATTCTTCCGCCATTAGATGCCGACAAGAGACTGTTTTTACTAGTCAGCCGTAAAACCTTTTATATTGAAAGAGACTGGAATGCTGTTGTAAACAAGGAAGTCATTTTTTTAGCAGCTTGTAAGACACAGCCAACAAATGCACTAAGCACCGCTGTCATTGGAAATCACCCTTAACAGATGAAAGGATAATTACGACAAAGATACTGTTTTCCTCAGCGGACATTCAAAGTAATGTTTTATTGTGAATATGAGATTGAGCTGAAGAATTAATGCTGCATCAGATGCAGGCAATCACACTCGCTCAGTTCATCTATCCCTCATAATACTCTACTCCACACAATACACTGCTTTTAATACAAATGTGACCCTGGACCACAAAACCAGTCATAAGAGTCAATTTTTCAAAACTGAGATTTATACATCATCTGAAAGCTGAATAAATAAGCTTTCCACTGATGTTTGTTAGGATAGGACAACATTTGGCCAAGATACAACATTTCAAAAATCTGGAATCTGATGGTGCAAAAAATCTAAATATTGAGAAAATCACCTTTAAAGCTGTTCAAATGAAGTTCTTAGCAATGCACATTAAGTTTTGATATTTATGGCAGGAAATTGACAAAATATCTTCATGGAACATGATCTTTACTTAATATCCTAATGATTTTTGGCATAAAAGAAAAATTTATAATTTTGACCCATACAGCGTATATTTGGCTATTACTACAAATATACCCATGCTACTTATGACTGGTGGTCCAGGATCACAAATAAGCTTTTAATGAAGCAACTCAACATTCTTTCATTACTAGTTCTAATGTGATGTTTTTGAAATAGGAAGGAAGGCTTGGGCTCAGCTGTTACACCGTGTCTACACCAGACACAAATGCGACGCAACAAAATACTGATGCCGCGTTCTATTGATGACGTACTGACGCAAAGTTCAAATGATTTGCAGTGGTCACTTTGTCGTGTCCAGTGTAGACATACTTTAGCTGTTGGGGCACGGTGGTGTAGACACGGTGTCAAACTGAGATTTGAATCTATGGTGGAAGGAATTAGTTCTGCACAAAAGAGGGATTTTAAAGACACTCCGTTGTTGTTACTTATGTATTTACACACTCGTGAGATATGGCTGTATATGTGACCCTGGACCACAAAACCAGTCTTAAGTCGCTGGGGAATATTTATAGCAATAGCCAAAAATACATTGTATGGGTCAAAATTATTGATTTTTCTTTTATGCCAAAAATCATTAGGACATTAAGTAAAGATCATGTTCCATGAAGATTTTGTAAATTTTCTACTGTAAATATATCAAAACTTAATTTTTGATTAGTAATATGCATTGCTAAGAACTTCATTTGGACAACTTTAAAGGCGA
>JAFVLL020009745.1:0-21892 GCA_021397915.2 Tor tambroides | reverse complement strand
ACAATTCTGAGAACGTTCACTTGTTAGCAAGCACTAAATAAAAATAAACACGTGTGTTCCAGCTGTGAGCAGCTGTGAGGGGTTGATTGACTCGCCGAGAGGGCGGCTAAAATAACACAACATTCCGCTTACTCTGGCTCAAGGAGATGATTTCTCTTGAAGACACGTTTGGATACAGATTGCAGATGTTTTCTGACAGTGTCCATGTGGACGTCATGCAAATCAATGTCACTGAGGAGGATCCTGGTAGTGGACAGCTGTTGATAGATAGATCTATCTATCTATCTATCTATCTATCTATCTATCTATCATTCTGTGGTTCTGTTTGTCATTCTGTGGGTCTATCTATCATTCTATCTGACCTTCTATCTAACATTCTATCTTTTGTTCCATCTATCTATCGATCCATCCATTCATCCATTGGCCTATCTGTCTGTATTTCCGCTAAAGTATATATCCATCTGTCCATGCATCTATCCTCTCCTATTCCTCAGAGAAATCTGTCAAGAAAGAGAACATGCAGCAAATTCAGATGGTATTGCAAGAAAAAAATATTTTTGGTAATTTATAAATGGCTGGATCTTAGTAGGAGGAAGAGCTTTGTAGATTTTATCCTTCCATCCATCCATCCATCCATCCATCCATTCATCCATCCATTTTTCCTCTAGTGTATCAGTCTGTCCATCCATCCAACCATCAATTGATTCATCCGTCCATCCATCTTTCCTCTAAAATATCCATCCGTTCATCCATTTTCCTCTGAACCATCCATCCATTCATCCATCCATCCATCTTTCCTCTAAAGGATCCACCATTTTCCTCTGAACCATCCATCCATCTTTCCATCCATTTATCTATTTTTCCTCTAAACTATCCATCCTCAATCCAAAGATTTTTGAGAGAAATCTGTCACAAGTAAGTCAGGTAAGAAAACATGCAGAAAGTGCAGGTGGTATTGCAAGAAAAAAATGTTTTTGATGATTTATAAATGGCTTGTTCTCCGTAGGAGGAAGAGCTTTGTAGATTTCGGTGACCCACATTTCAGAATCCCACAGATACAAACACACACGGCACTGCATTTATCACAGCGCATCTGACAGAAACGCGGCAAGAAACCCAAATCACTTGAAAGTGCACAGACTATGTTCATCGACCTAAACACATCTATTCACCCCTAGGGAGACGTCAACCAATCATAGATCAGCCCACCCTGATTTTTCGTCACCCCTGCTCTCATGAGCTTCAGCACCAAACTGATTTCACTTGAAATGTTTTGAATCTGAGCCTGATCTGTACCATGCTAATCGATTGCATAGACTGATCTCAAACCTGGTTGTCACATTTATTCAGCACTGATAAATAGCAGTCGCTCATCAGTGGGTTGGCCCCCCCTCTGCTGGGAATTCTGGGACTGGAGCACCCGTAGCCCAAGGCTTCAGCAGTCCTGGTTTGCTGTGCCTCTCTCTCCTCCACCCCAGTGTAAATTAGAACCAGATGAGGTTATTCTGGGCGGCTTAATCCAACCTCTCTGGAATGGCTAGTCCGGCCCGTTTTACGACACGGCACTCCAAATATAAGGAGGTTTAGAGACCACTTGACTATATAAGGATAGAGAGTGAACATGTTGTACAGTAAAATTCTTTTGTCATGTTGAAAACGGCAGATTTTCGGTATGAAATCATAGTGTGTGCATAGAATAGTTGATTATGTCAGGATTATGTTGTTCTTTTCCATTTTTAAAGAGCTGTATGTGTGCTTTCCACATAAACATGAAAAATTATTCTGTCGCATTTTTACGCCTCCTCATTTGCTCCTTCAGAAATCAGCAGACAATGTAAGAAGCTGCATTTGTTTATTTGCATCTGGTGCTAAAACCAGAAGCAGTTTGTTTCATATTGGAGTAAATATACACTGCACAAGTATTTTCACTTCTTGCTTTTTGTTTCACTTTACCTTTCCTAAGAGATGGTGAAGTAGTTATGAAACCATGTCATAAAAGTAATTTTATGGTCTTCGTTTGTTCATGTATATTGTGGAAGGCTCAACAAGAGCCAAGATTTGGCTCAAGTTCAGAAAGCATTGAAATCCCCATTTACACCTGATATCAACATCCATCTTGGGTGACCTTGGTGATCCAGTAGTCAAAAACGTATTGCATTGTAGTCCTCACACGGTTGTTGCACTGGAAGCAAAAGTGAGAGTAGTCTTGTCAGTCTGGAAAACCAGGTAATTCCCTGTGATTTGTTTGGCAGTGTTCGATTACTGTATGTGTGTACGATATGTGCACATTTGCAAGAGCGGCGTCTCTTCTCTGGAATGTGCCGTCTCAGTTCTCCTCTGTGTCCAGATGGTCTTCTGTTGGCAGACACACTCATGCCAACAAAGAGCTGCATTGTGCAAACCTCCGTAGAGATGTGTGGCAGTTTACCATTAGAAGTTAGTCATGAAGGGTGATTATGACTTAAAATTGATATCTAGAGTTCAGAATTCTTTGATATGATCACTGAAATCCAGTCAGGTGTCTCTAATAGGACTGTGATTTACTGTACATATTTATGTAGAGAACAGGAGATATTTTGTGGAGAACAGGAAAAAAAAGTGATAAAAATGCTACAACCTGAGTGTCTTATTGCTTTTATAAACATTAACAGCAGCAAATGATAAAATACACCAATGTTTAATCAATTTTGTTTGTTTTTATTATTACTTAGTAGTAGTAGTAGTTGTATCAATAATCACAATTTTACTGAACAATTATTACAAATAACACAAATCACAATAAATAATTGCAGGCTGTTTACAGTTGCTGCAGAACAATAATACCGAATTCAATGGATGTGCAGTTATGGGTGTGTGAATACTGAGTCTCATGTGACTCATTTAATCAGATTTCAGAGCACGAATAGTCTGTTTTTTATTATTGTATAAACCGCCTGAGTGCCCTTTGAAAAATTTTGATTGCTCTTATCTCACATAACAAAGTGTCCGAAGTGGCGGTCACACATGATAGCACTGATATGATGAGAGCCTCACGGACAGCTGAGCTTCTTCATCTGAATGTCCATATCTCAAGCTTCCTCATGACGGTGATCAAGCCTGTCAGCTCGTCTCAGTGTGACTGTCAGTGCTCTTCACTCTGCCATGACTGCTCATACTGCAGTACACTGACCTCAGACGCTTCCGGTGGCCACATCAGCACCTTTCATTTGCTTCACCTCTGCTTCCAATGTATTATTACAGCAGTATATATACATTTCTAGATATACATTTCTAGATCCTTTTTTGGATTCACATTTCCTGTCATTGTCTGTTGTAGTGTGCTTTGTTATTGCTGGTTTTTTTACAGTGTTTTTACAGTTTTGTCAGGTACCTGTTTTAGTCAAGTCAAAATATTTATTTATTACTTTTGTATTAATGTGACTACAGTAGATTACACCAATTAAAGGAAAGCAAATAATCTGGATTTATTTATTTTTCAATTCTCACTCTTTTTATGAAATTATTAAAAGAAAAAAGTAGTTATTTTCCCCTTGTTCTGTTTTGATTATAAAAAAAATAGAGCTTTTAAAAAACGGGTAGGCACATCAGTATAGATTTACAATATTTGCTATCATGTTGACTACTATGGAGAGATTTAACAGAGATAAATCTTTATAAATAAGTACTGTGTGTATATGTCTTTATAATATTATTCTAAAATACTTTGTGGAATGTTGCAGTAAATATTAACTCTGCAATGTAGGCATAAATAAATACATTTAGTAAATGCATAAAAACATGTCATACCTGTTTCTTTATTTGTGCTAACATTTCATTATGCATATTTATTGAATGCAACATAATTTCATGCTGTAATATTTCATGATATATTGAATCCACTATAGTTTACTTCAAGGCGTGTAGTTTTATTTTTAGGGCTATTTTATGTGGTATTTTGCATCCATTTTATTTTACATTTAAAATGATTATTCATTTTTGCGTTTCATTGTACATGTATCTATTGCAACATTCCATGACATTAAAAAAATATATTTTTATTTTTATTTAGTCTGTTAAATACCTTTATAGACTATTGTTGGACCTAGAAAATAATAAATATAACATTAATAAAATTATTATTTAAAATAATCAGAATTGTTTTGTTTTCTACCCATTTCAGCCATATTGGTGCATCCCTTTTAAATACAACTTTAATAATATGCTCGAACAATAATATATATATAAATATAATCTTCATAGGTTTGAAGTCTGGTAGTCTTATATAAGAATAGCAAGTCTGATAAATGTGTTTTTCTCCTGCAGTGACTCACAGTCAGATGAGTTCAGTCACTGTTTATCATGACGTGTTTTCTCGCAGTGTTTGTGGTCTGTTTTTAAAGCATGAAAGAGAGGCTATGTGATCGGGCGAATCTCTAGTGCATGATGGGATACTGGAGGACTGTGGGCAGGGTCAGTATTAGGTCATCTCCATCCAGTTACTTTCGGTCAGTGCAGTCTCTCAGGAAGAATAAGAATGGAATGTCATCATCATTGGCTTGTGACACTCCAAACTTTTCCATGTAATACCTTTCAGACAAGGGCGTTATAAACAGTTCTGAGGGGAGGGGGGGGAGGGAACTGTTCACTTCTACTCTTTCAAATGAGACTTTTCTCTTTTCAGTTGACTGTGAGAAGCATTTGTATCCATTTGTCTCTGATTCAGAGTTTATTTAGTTTTCATCCACATTACTGCTTAATTTAACTCTTTATTTAAAGAAAAAAGTAAATAAAAATGCTTCACTTATTTCATTCATTGCAGCTCACATAAGAATAATATAACACTTTTTTTTTTAGCACTTATTTCTGACAACCTCTTTAAATTTTTCCCCATTTTTTTTTCACTCATTCCAGCCCTCCTAAGAGTAATATCCAGTCATTTTAACACTAATTTATAACACTCTTGTTTTATTTTGTTTTATTTTTTTTAGTACACTCATTTCAGTCTACATAATAATATCCAATTATTCTTAACATGATTATTTATTTATTTATTTATTTGTTTTCACCAGTTCCAGCCCACATAAGAATAATATCCAATCATAATTAACACTTATTTATAACACTTATTTTATTTTATTTTATTTCAGGCCTTGTAAGAATAATATCCAATCATTTTTTAACATTTATTTATTTATTTATTTATTTTCACTCTGTCCAGCCCACATAATATAATCTCCAATATTATCCAATCATAATTAACACTTATTTTATTTTATTTTATTTTATTTCAGGCCTTATAAGAATAATATCCAATCATTTTTTAACATTTATTTATTTATTTATTTATTTATTTATTTTCACTCTGTCCAGCCCACATAATATAATCTCCAATATTATCCAATCATAATTAACACTTATTTATAACACTTATTTTATTTTATTTCAGGCCTTGTAAGAATAATATCCAATCATTTTTTAACATTTATTTATTTATTTATTTATTTATTTATTTTCACTCTGTCCAGCCCATATAATATAATCTCCAGTATTATCCAGTCATAATTAACACTTATTTATAACCCTGAGTTTATTATATTCCATCTATTTTATTTTATTTCATCCCCTGTAAGAATAATATCCAATCATTTTTACACTTATTTTATTTATTATTATTTATTTATTTTATTATTATTTTTTATGTTTATGCTGGTCATGAAAATGTGTAGTTAATTTCTGTTATATGTTTTATAAAGCTTGTTTGAGTTAGTAATAGAAACCAAGGGAGATGGATCTTGCAATTTGTTGCTGGTAAATAAATAAAGTCCACACTCAGTAGAGGGTGGTCTTTTTGATCCATAACAAGCCAGCTACCTGTTTTCCTGCTGACAGCAAAGCAGTGACACCCAGAATGTGTTTACATTCAAATTAAAGTTCTGTTTTCTAGTAACACCTGACGTTAGCAGGAGCATTAACATTGTTAGTTGAGCCTAAAATGTCTAAATTTAGCCTCTCTTTCTGTCTGTCTCCAGACCACTCCAGCTCCAGCGGCACATTGTCCTTCCAGCCTCTGCGCTCGCAAGGTCCCATCCCCACGGCCCACGTCATGCCATCTCCGTCCAGCTCCAAACTCAGCGCGCCCTCTGCCCCCTCCAGCCCCTGGAGCAGCTGCCAGCTCCCTTCTCCCCTCGACAGCCCCCTGGACATGAAAGACCCCCGGCCGGTGCGCCGCTGGTCCTCCCTTACCCGTCTTACTGGCCAGGAGAAGTCCACCCCTTCCGGGAGACCGTCGTACCGCATGGACCCTCACGGATCCCTGGATCGAGGTGTGCTCTACGGCTACCGACAGGACCCTCTTTATTCAGACGGCTTTCTCTCTGAGAGCCTGCACAAACTCTCCACTAACTCTGACTTTACTAAGTACGACCTGGGCAGCAGTAACAACCTGGGGAAAACGGACTCGTCTTGCTCCTCTCCGCTCAAGCCCAGCACGTTAGACCTCACCTACAGTGCCTTACCGGAGAGCAAGACGCCCACCGTGGGCCTGGCCGGGCCCGGCCAGAGAGGTCCCACTCTCAGGCACCAGGCCGTGGGAGGGTCGCCTATCCAGCCGGCCGTACGGACTCAGATGTGGCTGAGCGAGCAGATGGAGTACCGGCCGGGACCGGAGGGATGTGGCTCGTGGCAGCAGGAACAGCAGCAGCGAGAGCGACTACGACAGGAAGCGGAACTCCCACAGGTCAGTCTGCAGTTGCTTTGACAGGGAATGCAAAGATGCAAAAATGCACGGAGAAATGAAGAAATGTCTTATAAAAGTAGTTTCACAGCGCCCTCTGCTGGAGAGATAGTGGTAGGGTGAATTGTCCTGTTTACAGCACAAACCACAGAAAAAAATTGCTATGCAAATATGCTTAATTTATCAGACTCCTGTTTTGTTTTTTTAAATACAGCTTGTGTTTAAGGGATGTTTCAGAATACATCCACACCAGTGTTATTTTAGTATCAATTATATACTATTAGTTCAGTTAGAGGACACTACAATTAAAACTGAACGCGGCTGCTCAATTCAGCACGCCGAACGAACAACAGTCGCGCATCACAGATCAGATTTCATTTATCACGTGAGGAGAGTGAGTCGAGCTGACTGACAAGAAGAGTGAGGTGAGACAGACAAGACGATGGCGGAAGAGTTTCAAAACGAAATGTAAAAGCGCCCCTTTTAAAAATATTTTGGATTTTGAAAAGGCTGTTGACTTCTGCCAGTAATCTAAGCGATAATGTAAGTTTTTTTTTTTTTTTTTTTTTTTTTTAAAAATTCGTTTCTCATTTATTTGGTTCCACAGTATTTGCTGATTTTTATTTTATTTAAACTGTGTATTTATTTATTTATTTCATTATTTTACATCAAGTCCGTGCCTCCAAACTTTCTTATTTGTTTTGCTAATAAACGTTGTACGTTTCATAATTATTTGTTCCTCAGTCTTTACTGATTTTTAGTTTTGTATACCTATTTAAACTTTAAGTTATTTGTTATTTTATATTAGGCATGTAGCATGGTGTATTTTTATTCATTTTGTTAATAAAAGTTCTATGTTCTACGTTACTTGTTGTTGCTTGAATTGAATTCAAGCAATTGATGCCGAATTGCCGCTAATTTAAAAGTGAAAGTAAAATGCGCATGGTGCTTTTATAAGCTAAGCAAAGGAAAGTGAGGGAAAACTCAAACGAACTAAAAGCAAACAACTGCTTGACGTTGAATTGCCGCTAATTTGAAAGTGAAAGTAAAATGCGCACGGCGCTTACAAGCTATTTAAAACTGAAGGAAAGCCAGGAAAAGAGGGAAAACTCAAACGACCCCCCACCACGGTGAGACCGGTATTACCGGTGTTGTCACACGTCGATTAACCAGTGGGAAAATTTCCTCACCGTCACAACCCTATTATTAATTACTACTACTCATTATTAAATTAAATTTTTAGTTTTTGTTTTAATTTAATTTTAGTTCAGGTTTTATTTTTTGTGATACCTTTTATCTTTTATTTTTTTGTCATTATAATTTGAAAAAATCTAAATATATATCTAAATATATATGTATTTTTTTATATTTAAGTTTTTCATCTAATATTTATATTTCAGTGTATTTCAATAGGACTTAACCCTCAGTTTGTAAAAATAAACACTTAAACTTACAATAGATGTCAACTGTTCCACGCAGTTTCAAAATATATTGATGTGTGAACATGAGACTAGTGTGAGAAAATTGCTAATGAACCTTGTCCAGGCTAAACAACAACACCACCACGATATTCTCCTAGTTTGGATAGTAGTTGAAATTTTTACTTGGCCTCCTAAAATTTTCATTAAAATAGAGAGAGAGAGAGAGAGAGAGAGAGAGAGAGAGAGAGAGAGAATTTAAACAAATGTTTAATTTAAATATGAAAATTATTATTTTTGAAAAATTATTTTATATATATATATATATATATATATATATATATATATATATATATATATTATTTTTTTTTTTTTTTTTTTTTAAATATAAAAGTTATTTTTTTTAAATATACTATATATATAGTATAATTTAAAAATATATATTTTTTATATTTAAATTAAACATTTGTTTAAATTTATATATATATATATATATATATATATATATAGTATATTTTCTGAAAACTATATATATAGTATATTTTCTGAAAACTCTGTGTTACTCGCTGAATAGAGCCTGGTAGTTGGAGGGGTTGAAGAGTAAGATGGATTCTTGACGTCAAACGATAATAAAAGTCATTTCAGAGACAGAACAAGGTTATGATTGAAATAATGTGCATGGCTGAATCATGCATAATATGACCATGAGCACATTAAGAAAGTAGATTAGGTCCATTTTGATTTCAAGTTGATTATGGTCTCCTGTACCGGGTGTCTATTTTTAGTAAAGACCCAGTGTTTGTTCCAAATGGACTCTGCGTTTTTGCTGATATCTGTGATATTCTTTGCTTGAGCCTCAAAATGCCTTATTCAGCTCACAAAGAGACACAAAAAACATATTGTTAGCAGTGGAAGTGTTTTATTCGCAGCACTTGCTTTCATTGTCTTATTTCTCAAGTGCCTGCACTGCACAGTAATTCCTTCCATTTATGAGTATAATTATTTCATAAATATATTCACACAGATTTTAACAAGAGCTCAGTGATTGTATAAATAATATATAAAGAGTACATTGATTATATAATAGGCAAACCAGTGCGTATTCTTATTAAAACCTTGACTGTGTCCTTCAGTTTATGAAATACGTCTTATTAGGAGTGCATATCCACAGCTTTTTTTGCAGGAAAAATACAGATTTTTAAGAATAGTGTCAGTGGTGTGTCGTGACTTTAGTGCTCATCTGTATTTTCAGTTTTAGTTCATTTGACCATGTACTTGAATCCAAACGTGCTGTTCACAGAAAAAGATCTCATTTTGATCTAAACCCCATTGTTATGGAATTGTGTTGTTGTTTTTGAGCTGTAAGAGGCAGCAACCACTAGAGGGCGCAGTGACACTGGTTTTAAAGCCTCAGCTTTTTTTTTTGGTAACTATAATGTAGCAGCATTTTTATCGACTATCAAATTTTGAATTTTTATAATGTTTGATTTATTTGTGAGTGGAAATCAGTTTTTCGCATTTACCTTACTCCTCCATTAAGCTCTAGCGAAGCGTGCGTCGTAGGCTAAAGGTGTTATAACTGATATTTTTAACACCAAGCTTTCAAAACGTCCCTACTATCTGATTCAAATGAGTGAAATATGTGCCCTGAGAAATAATAAAAATCTCTGTGACAGTGAAAAAAACATAGTAAGGGGAAAAGCCTCCATCAGAAATCTAGCCAATCAGAAACATTCTCTGTCTGTCAATCATTTTGCACAGGTTCGTCTGGTGTGTAGTTGAAGTGAGAATAAGTTTAGAAGTCAGTCTAATGTCATGTAAGGACCCTTAAATTGGTTTTGGAGGTAGAGAGCGTAGGAGTCCCTCTTATACCAATAATTCTTGGCCATTTTTGGGTCACATGAGCTTGACCAGAATCAGCATGAGCAGTAGAGCCACTACAATAAGCAGGAAGTTGAGCAGCAGGTTTAGTCCTCGGTTATTGATCAGATCCATAGTGATGGGATGGAGTTTTCCTGGCTTGTTCAGCTGTGTCGAAGTGTATCCCGAGCGTGTTCGGCCCCAAGTGGAGGTTCTTCTTGTTTGCCGGCGAAAAGGAGGATGAGCAGGTTACATCACGCTGGTCTCTCACATGCCGTAGAAAGAGCTAAACATGATTGACAGACTGACATGAGCTTTTCTGATAAGACACAGTCATATAAACAGACATAACTGAATTAGTACAGTGGGAGTATCAGTCAAAAACAGAAGCAGCACACTTTTTATTGCACACAAGTGATCATGTAATGTTTTTATTGAGCAAGTGTTTTTCAGTTTGGCACAGTGTGTGGCAGAAGACGTGGCTCAGTCAAAATCCCCCAGGCCCGCAGGTGACATGCAGTGATGGGATAGTGACAGACACATGGAGAGACACTTGCATGCAGCATAATTTCACAGTGAGCTCCAATCCTGTTTTAGCTGGACTCTGATTTAACTCATTTCTAATCAGTTGTGCTGTTAAATTGATTGTACACTGTTGTCCAAAAGTCTAAAAACTTCTTATGATCACCAAAGCTGCATTTATTTGATCAAAAATACCGTAAGAACAGTAATAATGGGAAATAGTTTTATAATTAAAAATAACAGTTTTCTGTGTTAATATCATTTAAAATGTAATTTATTCCTGTGACACAAACCTGAATTTTCAGCATCATTACTCCAGTCTTCAGTGTCACATGATCCTTCTAATATGCAGATTTGCTGAAACATTATTGTCAATGTTCAAGAGTTGTGCTGCTTAATATTTTTTGTGGAAACTGCTATACATTTTTCTCAGTTCTTAGTTTTTGGACAAATTGAAAGTTATAAGAACAGATTTTTTCTAGCATTATAAATGTCTTTACTGTCACTTTTGATCAATTTATTGCATCTATGCTGAACAAAAGTTTTCATTTCTTTAAAAAAATTTACTGATCCCAGACTTTTGAACTGTAATGTAACTATTTTTGTCGGTATATTTTAATTATACTCAATAGTTATATTTACTTATTCATTTTGCCTTGTCTGCTGTCTTGGATTTACTTCCAAAATGGCACAGTTTATAATTTCATTTGGCTTTTCTGCTTAGGATACATGTGATGCTCCCTTAGCATTTGGCTCAAATTAAATTGTGTGAGACATTATCAAATATATTGGCATTTTAATCATCTGATTGTCTAGTTATTGATGTTGGCAACATCCACTAAAAGCCCATATTTAACCACTAGTTTATATCAGTATTGCCTGTTACTCTGAATGTGCTATTTACAAACAAAATGTTTAGACACAAACCATGCAACTACTCAAAATAATAAATAGCCCCGCCTATCCCACCCCTCAATACAATTGGCCCCTAAGTACAGTCCTTCGCCCCCATTGGCTAGAGGGAAACCTGTGGCCCCACCCGCTCACATTAGCAAGACAATGATGTAGATGAGCAGCAGGCAGATGAGGATGAGGCAGAAGTTAACGAAGAGCTCCTGCGTGTTTTGCTTGGCCTGCTGGGGAACCTCCATGATGGACGCCCGCCGAATGGCCGACCGCGTGATGTGCTGCACCTTCTCCATGCGGAGGCGGGGTGGGTGGGACGGATTAGTGCAGAGAGAGGGGAGAGGTGCGGAGGAGAGAGGAAGAAGGACGGCGGTAGCGTGAGGTGGAGTGGAGAGCCGTGTGAGGAGGAAGCAGTGCTGGTTGTTGTGGTGATGGAGGAGGTGATCCGGTTGGCTGAGGGAAAGGAGCAGGAGATGAAAGAGTGAATGTGCATGCAGATTCACACGTGTCATGCAGATTTGGTAGATGTATCAGACGATTTTGACACTATATGGTGTCCTTAAAGCGATAGTTCATCCAAAAATGAATATTCTATAATCATTTATATTTACTCACCTTCATGTCGTTTCAAACCTGTATGACTGACTTCCTCTGCAGAACACAAGAGAAGATATTTTGTAGCACATCGGGGTCCAAGTAACATGGACCTCCAAATATCTTATTTTGTGTTCTGTGGAATGGGTATTAACTGATTACATGTAATCTGAATTTCGTAATCATATTCAAAAGTAATCCAAAAGTAGTCTGATTACATTACCTAAAATGTAATTTGGAATCAGTAACAGATTACAATTTGTAAGTAATTGTAAAAAGTAACCCAGCTCTGTCTGTCATTTTCTTTTTTTGGTTGAACTATCACTTTAAGGTCATTTCACATGATGAGCATTATAGAAATGTATTCAGTAAAAATGTAAAAGGCCACTTGGACTTTCACATGTTTTTATGATGTAGCAAGAAATTGTCAGGTTTATACAGTGTGAAAATATATGATTGTTTCGATACAAAAAGATTCATAAAATTTTAGTTAAAGAATGATAGTACTTTGCCTACAAAGAAATAGACTAAATTATGGTGCATTAACGTCAAGATCTCTTCATAAATTTTAAATTATAAGTTAAACATAAAAGTTAATAAAAAGTAAATAAAAATTAATTTTAATCATTGCTTTTTGTATGGTACTGACACAAAATTGTTGTATACACTATTATTCCAAACTTTGTGGTCAGTAGGATTTGTTTAATGAAAGAAGTCTCTTATGCTTAACAAGTTTGAATTTGGTGAATATTAAAAATACAGTGAAAGCAATAATATTGTGACATATTACAATATAAAATTTTAATTAAAAAATTACATTTCTGTTTTAATACATTTTAAAATATAATTTATTATCGGTGTTGAAAACAGATGTTCTGCTTAATATTTTTGTAGAAACTTTCCTATTTATTTCATGATTCTTTGATGAATAGAAAGTTCAAATGAACAGCATTCATTTGAAATAGAAGTCTTTTATAACATTATAAATGTCTTCATGGTCTCTTGATTTGATTTATTTCAATGTAATGCATTTTTGCTGAATAAAGCAGTACATTTCTTTTAAAAAAAACTTGCTGACCCCGAAAATTTGAACAATAGTGTACACTGTGAGACTTTTCCGTTGCTCATTAGCTGTGCTTTAAAAGGTCAGTGGTCAAAGTTGAAGTAGTTTGAATGGTGCACACTGTCACTGACTCTTTATAGCCTTCAATGCATTTGCCAACTTTGAGGCAAGTCAAATGAAATGGCTTTTAGTCTCAAACAGAGCATTTCTATGCCCTAAATAGTTAAGTTTCAGATGTGTCACCTAAAAGGCAAATGCTTGACAGGTTCCTAAAATTAAAACCCCAGGGGTCTCGGTTCCTCTGGGTTCTTCTTTCAGAGTGAATTTTGCAGTCTTACTCTTGCTTAGATGCACTTGTACAAAGCCTTGGTCTATCATACTTTGTGTGCGACGTCATTAACCTATTATTATTGAACGCTTGCAAGATGAGACTTCAGCAGCACATATTGTGTCTTTATGTAACCGTCTTTGCGGTGTAGGAGTGAGCTTATTTCTTTTCATTATCCTGTCTCGGCTGTGAGTAAATAAAAAAGAGGTGGCTTCAGAAAGACGTTTTATATTGGTGATGTTACATGTGTACAAAACAGCCTAAATCAGGATTTAGCACTTCGCCTCCAGAAAGATTAGATGAAGCCCTGTTTTCGCTGAATGATAAAGTGGCCTTGATTATAAATCTTTGCGTATTAGCGGAGCTCTCGTCCTAGACGAGCTTATCTCACTCTTTCAGACTGCTGCTCATTTCTGTCTCCTCAAATCTGTAGGGAGTTCTGTCTCACGGGTGCATTCGGCAGCATCGTGGATGTAGAAGCACCTGTGGCCTGTGTTCTCATTGGCCGCTGTGTTGCGTTATCTGCTTCGCCCGCAGTAAGGTTATTCTTGGGAATGACCTTTGGCGGTCGCAATATTCCATTGAAACCGTGGCCAGGACTTACCCAGAATCCCTCAGGAGGCAGCCTCTATTTTACCATGTACAACTTATCACCAAGAGAGTAATGAAGGCCTGGGATGTTGTTGTTGTTGTTGGATATGTAGGCTGTGACTACTTTAACCTAAGGGGAAACAGGATGTGTAGGATTGGTTGTTTTGGTAGTGACCTGTCTGATCGTGCTTGACAGAAACCTGTTCCTTTACAACAGCTTGTAAAGACATAAAACAGGCCTTTAATGGCGTGCATGGTATGTTCAGCAATTTAAGCATTTCCACAATTTATGTTGTTTAATATGAAGGCTTCGGCAGTGGCTTCCTGTCAGGAAAATGATGTACTTCGTACTTCTTGTTTTAGTCTGTTCCGCTTTAAATTAGGGATGGGTTACTGTTGTTAACCACAACAACTGACTAAAATGTTATTCAGGTTTTCTTTTTTCTTTTAATATTTTTAGCAGCTACTTCAATTGATGTGCTTTCAGTGTCTGGCTTTTTAGCTATTTACTTTGTGCTGTTTTGAACACCTCACACCATGAATGTTGGGTTTTTAAGTTGATTTACATTTGAAGTCAAATTAAAACTTGTCTTATAACACAACAATCTATCTTGTATAAACACCCCCTAAAAAATGCACCCAACTGGAGTCACGTACAGCCAAAACCAGCCTAATTAAACACCTCCAAAAGTGTGAATATCAGGACAGGAAGAATGGATATAACTGATAAAATCCTAAATGGACTTGGGGAAAAAAAGTGATGGCAATTTGTATAGTCAGTATTTTTCTTTTTATTCTCTCTTCTAAATATGGGTGGGCGATATGACCAAAATCTTATATCACGATGAGTAATTTTATTTCACGGTAATGATATATATCACGATATAGTTTAAATAAGGTCTTTATGATATCTAAATTTTAGATACTATAGAAATCTCAGAATTCTTGTCACCAGTGTCAATATCATAAAAAAGTAATACTAGCCTAAATTAAACAAAAAAATGAAAAACAAAAACTCAAGCTCATTGAAGACAAGTAAACAGTCAGTGATTAAATAAGAATTAGAAACGAGTTACAAGCAATATGACAAAAAAACTACAGTAGAACAAATAATTAAGAAATGCTACATACATTGTATTATGTATAATCAAATGTATAAACACTGCATATTCTTCACTGTGTAAATTAAATATATATTTCTTATTATTAAAGTTCCAAAAGTGATTCAGTCAAGAGCAGTGAGAGATTTTCTCTCTTTTGTTGTTTGATTGACATAAATGGCAGATAGCAGGAATATTAGACTGCTGTCACTTTAAGAGCTGCCCATATGCAAAATACTGTTACACGTGTTTTATTTTTCTTTTTTTTTGTAAAGAAGATCCAAAATCTCTACCGGTTGACAAATTCCAACCAGTTAATCGTGTCTACCGGTATCGGCCACCTCTAGTTCTAAGGTATTTATTTGATTAGAAATTACTTTGTAACTTTTTTTGTGATCTTTACACAATGATTTTTAAAAATCCTCATCACAGACAACTGGAAAATTCATGGAAAAATCATGAATCATAGCAATTTATTGGTCAGAAAGTTTGGGAACCCTGTATACAGAGCTTCTTTAAGCCTGGTCAACTAGTTGTTCAAACAACCCACCAACAAGACACTATTTAAAATATGTGATTTTGGACATCCCTACTAGAGTTGGCCATATGTGTTGAGTGATTAAAGGAAAAACACCTGAAAAGTCTTGGTTTGTTTGAAATGTTAATACTTGGAGGGTTTGCATTGTGTATTTTACTCAGTATAAGTCTACAAAAGCCATGCTTTCAATGTTTTTTCAGCGGAATGATTGACGCTAAGCTACAGAAAATTACAACCTACACTTCCCCACCGCTTGCTTTCATGGTGATTCTTGCGTCCAGCTGACCGGTGTCACTGAACAAAGATGTTAAGTGTACGAGTGACTGACAGTGAAGCCTGGAGTGGAGCAGTCCATTCAGGCGCCCAACGCAGGCCGCACGTGACACAGAGGAGATAAACCCGCTGCTGGTGACAACAGGCTTTGGAGAGATGTTTGTCAGCACCACAGGGCACCAGCATTCCAGCACCCTAGTTAGCTAGTCAGGAGTCATGTCCGCCTTCACCGCTGGGAATGATAAGATCATTAACGATCTTCTTAAGAGGGTTTCGAGCAGGTCATATGTTTAAGAGACCCTTCCGCGTATGGCTATTCTGAGCAGATTTCTATCAACTCTCTCAAGCCAGCCTTTGGCAGAAAAACGTCAACTCGTCTGCACTGAAATGCAGAGAGAGAGCCAAGAAAGTTGTGGAAAAAAAATAAAACAAGCGGAGCAAAAATAAGATGGAATCGCACCGAAGAAGGAAATCATTTGAAAGACTGGCCCGGAGATTTCCCAAGCCTGTGCATGTTTATGTGCATATTTTTTACTCTCTGCTGTACAAATAAGTCAACGTGAGGCAGAGCGAGTGCACTCAGTTGGCCTCAGTGCTGAACTTTCCATGATGGCATTGTGGAGCAATGCAGTGGGGGATTTTTTGTGGCTTGGTGACGCCTCTGAGGGCATGACTCTTAACAGGTAGGACAGTGCCTGATGAACTGGCTTTAGGACAGGCATTTTTGGCCATCCACACTAGGACTGTGCAGATAGAGTCACATATTGATATTTAATATTTCACTTTATTGCTTTGAAGCTTCAGATCTTTTAGATATAGTATTGATATAATTTCTTACAGTTCAGTTAGTGAAGAAGTGGAAACTCAGCAAATCAGTTTAAAAGTCATACAGCAGAATCATTCTCTCACTGAGAGAATTTCACATTTACTGCAGTTTCATTCGCAGTACAGTTATGAAAAAACTTTCAACTTAAAAACTTAGCGGCCATAAAACGCAGCCATAAAACTTTTATAGTTTATATAATTAACTTGGTTGTGCAAGTCATTTTAACTTAAATTACATTTAAACTGACTTTAAATAATCAAGTTGAATTTCGTATAACTTATTTTAAAAGGTTAAAATTGCTCAACTTATTTTGATGAGTTAATGTAAAAACATAAGTTGCCATGACTTACTGATCATATCATTTTTACACTATACTGTATAGTGTAAAAAATGTGTGTGTATATATATCATAATTTCTTTCATGCATCTTTATTGCTTCGATATATGCCTCAGTCTTACGCGAAAGCCAACACAATTGGATGTGTGCAACCTGTGGCGTGGTTCCTGCTTTAACGGTCTTCTGTATGCAGTTAACCTTTCCTCCTCTGCAGGGCCGCAGTGAATGCAGGGAGCTCATTTGTGCTGAAATGAAGGGCTGTCAGAGCTCCCAGCGGAGTGCAAATGTGGGGTGTTGCATATAGGTCGGAGTCAGTCTAGGTCACGTCTCCCCGATTTGTGTCGGGAGAAGAATGTTTCTGTCTCGCTGTTTATCGTGAGCACACAGAGCGGCGCTTACAAAGACCAGCGGACAGACCCAAACATCAAAACTCTGATTAATCTCTGACTGTGCGTTCGGACACGTCGTCCACTGCTGTGTAAAGTTATGAATATAAAACACAAAGGTTAACTGTTGAATAACCTTCTGATTATTTATCACAAAAATATATTAACAGCATTGTTGCTTGTGGAAATGCATGTGCACGGAGCGTTCAATGGTAAATAGCCTCGTCAGCTAATTGATATTAAGAATTCTCATTCTCTTTTTTTCCACAGGTGCATTTTTAAAAGTCAAACTGTTTTTAACTTGACACGGCATCCTAAAAATGCTAGGTTTATGAAGAGATGCTCATCAAACAGCACTAGACGCAATAGTCAAATGTGGTAACTGGCAAGGATAAAATCTAGATAAACTGATCTTTGACGACTAGACAGCCATTGGGGGCCATTCTGAAACTGATATACAAGAAAATGTTACCTACCTAAATCTGTAGATGGAGAGTATTGGGGTTCAATCCTGTTGCTCTGGTTTTAGAGGAAAGGAGGGTCTGTGGCAGCAAAGTGGAGTTCGAAAGTTTATGGCAGAAAAAGTGGAGGGGTGGAGTAGAGGAGGAGAGAGAAAAGAAAAGAGATGCGTAGGAGGGGTCTGAGCTCTCGCTTTCTTTCTCTCATTTTTTATTTGGAAGCAGATTTACAAGGCTTTACCCTTACATAAGAGCAGCATACCAAAATGAGGTTGTCATGGACAGTATTTATACGATTATTTATTTATTTATCAAATCTTGAATTGGAAGCAAAATTAAAATAAATGTATCTAGGTTTAAAATAATATATAAAATTTATATATACAGTATACAGATTTATATATATATATATATATATATATATATATATTAGTTGATAGAGTATTGATATTATTGCTGTATTAATTTTTATTATATTTGTTTTGTTTGTCAGATTTTACACTGAGGGTAAATGAAGGTCTCAACTACATTTAAAAAATTAAACTTATTTAATGTATATATTGATTCATTTGATTTACTATAATCCTACTTACATTTGAATGGACATGAATTAAGTTTGCATAAAAATGTATAAAATTAACTTTCCCTTGAGAAACTTTAAAAATCATCTTTTAATCTTTTTTTAAATTTAAATCGTTTTTTACCTTTTTTTCATGTGCATCTCTTGCTTACAGGTATATTGTGGGCCTTGCCTAAATTTATTGTCACATGATAAAAATTGTGCTTTATATGAAGGTAGCAACACATTTTGCTAAGCTTTTCCCTTCTGTATGTACCATGTAGGTTCACGAGAATCTAAACAAGCAAAACAGAAATATTTCCAAACAATACTTAATATATTGTTTTTCTTGCATTTGCATGCATTTCCCCATTACTGAACCGTTCAGCCCTGGTTGAATTTACTGTGTAACTGTATCCGGCAGCTCTCAGTCTCACTGGTGGATTAATACAAATATTCTCTTGATGTTGCGGCCAGAACAGCATGTGCTAAATGACCGGTTCCATTGAGAAGATGATAGCTATATCCTAATAGACTATAATCATCTTCAACCTGTGGTTTAAAAGCATCCTCAGGGGGCTCAGGGAACTTTCTTGCATATTTGAGCTTTTTTTCCTCATTGTTTGAGTTCTATTTTGAGATGAAAACATCCCGAGTTCTCTTCCTTATAAGGAGCTCTGTTCACTAGTCAGGGAAGCTCTAAAAGCTTGAAGAGGACATGAGGAATGGAGAGGGCATTATGATGGTATCTGATTTCAACGAAGCCTCCAGCCAATGCCAAACTGTTTTTGGCCAAGTCTGGATGACCGACACTTGACCAAAACCATGTCAGTGTCTAAAAAGATTTGAAAATGCACACTAGATGCCAAAGTTTGAGGGTTGTGTCGTTTAAAAAAATGATGTCCATGATTCAGCTTCATAAAAAAGACTTTTTGAAAAGGTTTTGCTGGTGAACACCACAGTTGTGTGTCTAATCAAGCATAAACCAGTTATTTTAAGCAACTCCTTCATCTCATAGTTCCTCAGATCTTTCTGAATGTGCATTAGTAAGCGTGTTAGTTCTTCTCACTACCATAATCCCAATGCAACAGGACATCGTGTGTGCCGTTCGGCTCGGTAGACGTGCTGTTCTTTTTGGAAGAGCTCATTAAAATGGAGGAGCTCAGTCCTCTCTGGTGACCTTGTCCACCGTACCACGTTTACAGAGTGTTTATGGCGTGTAAATGCCTGGTTGCCATGCGCATGCATACACATTGTCCGTTCGCCTGTGCCATGCCCTCTGGCCAGTGCTGGAAAGTTTGCTCGTTAGGTGCAATACATCTATGTCTCACCTCATCGTTCAGCTTAGCACACTCGCTCCCCGGATCCAACAGCTGTCACCAGAACACACACACAGAGGTGCCTTTGGGTTGTGACAGAGTGTGTGTGTATACAGTGACCCTCAAAAGGTATTCGAGTGACACTTAACATGTCTGAATGTCATTTCATTAAGTGGCATCTGTAAACAAATGCTGCTTGAGATTTTCTCAGAATTAACTTTCTAAATTGCTATTTAATAGCATGTACTTTTAACCAACTGGAGCCACAGTGATTTTAAGTGGATGTATAAAGTCATTCCTCCTCAAATTCACACAGGTGTTGAAGTGTCCAAATAGGTTGTGTTTGGTTTTCTTTTTGAACAGTATGGGTTTAAAACCTAAAAATCTTCTTTTTTATTCTTAAATGTGTTTGTCTTTCTTTCAAATAAATATCACTTGGCTTGATATTTTGTTACTAAATCTAATCTACAGTATGTCTATGCGATAACGTTTTTTAAGCATTGCTTAAGTGACCAAATTGTATTATTTTGAACAATGCACAAAGAAAAAAGTGTTGTATGAATTAAATTTCAAAAAGAAACGGCAAGTAGCACTGAATTAAACGTGACATTTTGAAGTAGAAAAGCTAAAATAGTATTTTATTGTAAAATGTACTCCATTAATATTTGTTATATTTAAAACTTCAAAATATTTGAAACTTTAATCCAACCTTCTTTTTATAAATATTTTGCTTAAAAAGTGTGCTTGTGCAGTTTTTTCTTTCAAATAAATATTGTTATTATGCTATAATAGTTTTGTTGCCCAATTTAATGCAATGACATTAATAACATAAATATCAGTTTGTTTAATATTTTGTTTCTTAATCTAATCTAAAGACATTTTTAAGCATAGCTTAAGTGTCTAAATAATTATTGGGACACAGTATGTTCAATTTGATGTATTTGCGCTGTTTATGAAGTGAGTATTCTGGATCTAGAATAGCTTTGAGCAAACCCCATATCACCTACCTGTGCTTAATACCGAAAGGTGCTTCTTATATAACACACTGCTGAACTCCCTGCTGCATTACAAATGGCCACAGCACTGCCTTTATTGGCAATTCTGAGTACCGCCACCTCGAAAGGAGCCAGCGTGTCTCCCTTGTGTTGTCCCAGAATGCCAAGAGGTTGATGGACGGCTGTCTGGAGGGCCTTGGAGAAAGCGCAGTGGCAGGGTGTGATAGAGTTCAGGGAATTGGCACCAGATTAGCTGTGCAATGTGACAGAGTGAAACTGTTCAAGTGCTGTAGCCGAAAGGCATCAGACCTTTCCTGTGCTCTTTGCTGCATTTGAGAGAGTGGATCTGACTTTTATACTGTTCACCAAGGGCATCCGTCCTCTGTGGAAGAATCCCTCTTTATAATGACTACCAGACTAAGCTACATTTTTAGAAAGTCATTTTTAGATATTTTAGTTTTTACATCTGAAATCAATGAAATCGCCTCTTGAACTCAATTTTTTTCGTGTCTGTGAGTTTAGAGGATTTTATATGCTGCTCCTAAACACCGTCAAGTAACTTTACATGGACAGATTTGCATTTAATTGTTTTATTTAATATTTAACATTATATTTATTAGGGATACACATCTATCCATGATCCATCCATCAGATTCAACCAGTATTAGATATTTAATTGCTTATTTCTGCCTATTTTTATATTCAGATTATCTTTTATTGTTAGATTAATCATTTGTAGTGTTTTGATGCCTTGCATTTTGATTTGTGTTTGTTTTATTTAATAATTTTATTATTATATATTATATATTTTGTTTATATATATATATATATATATATATATATTAGCGCTGTCAAACGATTAATCACGATTAATCGCATCCAAAATAAAAGTTTTTGTTTACATAATATATGTATGTGTACTGTGTATATTTATTATGAATATATAAATACACACACATGCATGTATATATTTCAGAAAAAAAATTATTTTTATGTCAAATATATTTATTTATAATATAAATTAAATGAATATAAATATAGACATGTAAATACATGTAAATATTTTCAAAATATATACTGTATGTGTGTGTATTTATATTTACATAA